>NDXB01019281.1:63159-114359 GCA_002631895.1 Agapornis roseicollis
CCCCGTCCCCCCCCCTCCCCCCCAAGTCTGCATGTTCTGTGTTTGTTTATATAGGCACATACACATTCAGTTCTGCATGTTTATAGATCCTGCTTCCTACTTACTCTCATATGCCACTAACAGGCTGTTTCCTCCCCTTCCAAGCCATTTTTTCAAACAAGATGAGATCTTTTTGGTGCAATTTTTCTTCTCTTTCACTACCTTTCCTTTTAAATTTAAATCCTTTAAATTTTATAAAACTACCGACCCTGATTTTCATTTTTTCTAATTTTAAGATTTCATAAAAGTTTTTAAAGTTTATCGAAGGTCTTTTATTTATTTTAAATCCACTCGCTGTCCCCGTCTTTCAGAGTACAGCAGTTCAACTGATTTGCTGCTTCTGGTTCTTTCATGCTTTTAATATTGATGTTTATTTGTCTATATGTTAATATTACCAGTAGAAATAAATTATAACACAATATGTGTAAAGCATATATATGCACATATTTATATTTGTGAAATGTTATGTGGGGAAAAAAGATATAGTCATTTTATTCAGTTAGGCTTGTGTTTCTCTGTCCCAGGTTTTGTGGCGTAGCATGGATTTGTCATCATCACAACATAATCATCTACAGAATGAACTGATAAAAGAAAGACAAGAAGGTAAACATTTCTTATTTCACTATGTTCTATCTTTGCACTTATGAATATTTTTAAGTATAATGAACAAAGGTATCTTGCTAGTAATAAGCTATCTTCTAATTAGGTTTGTTGTTTTGTGGTTTTATTTTTTTTCCCCTGAAGAATTGTGCTTATAGCACTTGTACAGAAAATACAACAGATAGTGCTGTTGTAGTATTCTAGCTATGCAGTATATACTTGCTTTATGTGCATACTTTGGTCCCAGCAATTTCCTTCCAGTGCCTGGCATCTGTCCTCACAGGCTATTTGCCTGTGACTGGTTCCAGGGAATGAAGCCGTGTCTATGATCAAGCTATTCAGAAGAGGTTTGTTTGCAGCCTGTCAGTTGGGGAGAACTGGTTATTACAAGCCTGATTTCTGTACAGACAACCTTAAACCTAACCTTCAAATATCTTTTAGGGGCTGTTGGCAGCTTTTTCTCATAAGCAAGTTCATGGCTGCATGTCTTTCAATATCCTAAAGCATAGACTCATAGAATAGTTAGGGTTGGAAAGGACCTTAAGATCATCTAGTTCCAACCCCCCTGCCATAAGCAGGGATACCTCACACTAAACCATGCCACCCAAGGCTTCATCCAATCTGGCCTTGAACACTGCCAGGAATGGAGCATTCACAACTTCCTTAGACAGCCCATTCCAGTGCCTCACCACCCTAACAGGAAAGAATTTCTTCCTTATATCCAATCTAAACCATTCCTGTTTAAGTTTGAACCCATTACCCCTTGTGCTGTCACTACAGTCCCTAATGAAGAGCCCCTCCCCAGCATCCCTATAGGCCCCCTTCAGATACTGGAAGGCTGCTGTGAGGTCTCCACACAGCCTTCTCTTCTTCAGGCCGAACAGTCCCAATTTTTTCAGCCTGTCTTCGTATGGGAGATGTTCCAGTCCCTTGATCATCCTCATGGTCCTCTTCTGGACTTGTTCCAACAGTTCCATGTCCTTTTTATGTTGAGGACACCAGAACTGCGCACAGTACTCCAAGTGAGGTCTCACAAGAGCAGAGTAGAGGGGCAGGATCACCATGAGTAATCTGCTTTGTAGGGGTCACCAGAAGTAGGTAAGTTTTAGGGCACAAGTGTCTGTTGTTTCAGGATGGACTCTAGTTATGTTCTACAGATGAGTGTGGAAAAAATAAGAGTTTTTTATTATTTTTCGTAACGTTTTTGTTCAGAATCTCAGCTGAGTCATAGTCCATATAAAGCCAGACTTTTGGGTTCAGTGTCCAGTTTTGTTTTGTTACCTGTTCAGTATGGCAAGGTGGTATCCCAATGTGATGACCCTCTTCAGAAAACTGGTATTGCACAAGAAGGTGGCTGGTAGGGATTGGTAGAGATTGCTGTTCCACAAATCACTGCTCAAGTGCCAGAATTTGGAGATTTTCTTTGGTATGATTTCCTTTCCTATTCCATCATTCTCACTTAGATGACAGCTATGCAATGCAGTGTGATTGTTGAGGGAAGAAATATCTAGAAGAATAAATATGAAAGATAGGATTACTTAAACTAAAATATTGATGGCGGTCATTAGGTATTCTGTAGTACATGAGGGCTGAGATAAAGGCATTTCTATGCTTATGCAAGCTTGGTTATCTAATATTGATACTACCCTTCATGCAGGATTCAGGACAGGGAGGAGCGAGTCTGCATGTAATTTCTTTAGCTTTTTAATTATGAAAATAAACTGACTTTTGAGGCATTAGGTCAATGTATGAAAAATAAGTTGGTAGGGCAGAATCTTCAGAGCAATTTCGAAATATGTTTTCACTTAGCTAACAGAGTAACTGTGTTGATAGTGGTAGCAGGTAGCTCTCCTCTAGACAGTGATTCAAAACACTAGTTTAAGAGGATGAGGAGACATGGGGAATAAGATTACTTCATAGTTTCATCTGATACCAGACTTTGGCATATTAAATTCTATAACAGGTTCTGGAGGTGAAGGGTGCTGAACCTGCTGCACAGAGACCTATCTGCTTGATAACACCCTAAGCCTGTTCCTTCCTTATTCTCATCCTTTCCTTCTACCAGTTTCCCATTCCTATTTCATTAATGGAAAACTAACTAATTTCATTAATCTTCACCTATGTGGTCTTAGTCTCTGTTTCTAGGGGTTCTTATTGTAGTTTGGTTTCTCTGCTAGTTCCAGTCTGAATTCTTTCTATTCCTTTGTATGCCTTCCCCTTTCCTTCTCAATTGGCTTGTCACAAGTTCTCCAGGTTAAAACTCCTTATTCTTGTGCATGATTCCCATTACTACTGCTTTTCAGCTTACAGGTAGATCCTCAGACTGTCTGATCTTTCCTCTGGTGTCTTTATACTACTAGTTCTTGACCACATCTGCATGATTAGATGTTTCTTTTCTTTCCTGTCATGATTTCTCTTGATCATTAGTTTTAACTGTTCTTGTCTAGAGATCTGAGATCACATTTTGTGACTCCCATTTTCATTTCTTACAATACTAAATTATCACATTTGTATTATATAGATTCACCCTAGACTAATTTTATCTGAGACAAAAGGAGGAGAGAAAGTTTGCAAGGCGTACTTGTCCTTGACACTCCATCGTCTCCCTTCACTTGGCCAGGGCTCAGTTTTTAATCCATAAATATCTGAGAAATCGCTGACCTGGTAACCTTCACATATATCCTGGCATTCTAGAAGGGAGACATTCCATCTACTCACTCTGCTTGACAGATGTCTTAACCGATGGCAACTAGTGCCATCATTTTAAGTCTCTGGGTGGAGTCCAGAAAGGTGCCTTAAATGGGATGTAGTTGTAATGGAGGCAAGTGAGAAGCAACCTAAGTCTGTCTTAGAAGTTAAGATGGGAAGAGGGAGTAACTTAGTGTTTCTTTCCTATTTCCTGGGTTACTTTTAGAGATAGTTATCTTTCTCACTCCCTTCCTCACTGACATTGTTCCATTTACTTCAAAGACTTTATTGTAAAATGTGAAAAACATCCTAGTATCAGAGTGTGGAGCCCAAATCTGCCTCATAGTGTGCAACTCATAGCTGGGCTTTTGCTTGATACTTGTTCTTCTAGCATGATTCTTGCAATCCTGCTTTCCCGATAGCCTGCTTCAGACAGTAATGGAGGAACGGGGAAGCACCTGGTTCTATAGGACAGTTGGAACACACCCTTCAGGTGAGTGAGTTGTGAATTTGAATCCCTCTGAGGAATGTTCAGCACTCAGCTCTTCTATTTTCTGAGTGCTTAAATTGCTGAACCATTCTTTATATAGTGGGCTCTGCTGGTTAAAAAATGAGCCTGTTTATACTATATGTAAATTACACTTTTGCTGTCTTCTCACCACCTGTCTTTCCTTCTTTCATCTTCCTCTTCTTTTGTCTCTTAGCTTTGAATTATGCCTCTCTCTTAAACAAACAAAAACCCTTAAAAACAAAACCAAAAGAACCAGACAACCTCTTCCATTAATTATCATCTCACAAGCATTAACTCCCTGCCCTAAGCTTGTGGAAATTGCATCACTGCAAGATTGACCTGGAATATCAAAACTCAAATGCTATTCCTCTTGGGCAACAAACTGTCTCCAAACAAAACAAGCCACAGAAATACTAAAAGAGGTAGTGTGGTATAAGACTTGAGTATAACCCAATTAAGGAGTGACTAGAGCTAAACTGCACCTTCACAGCAAATCACAATAGTCTAAAAATATCTCTTCTCTGAATTTGCCTCTTGGCTATTTCATAGTAACTTACCTTTCAGCTCTTTTGTTTGAAAGTGGCAGCGTTCAAGTACTGTAGTAACCATCAGGTGTACTAATTTGAATTAACACGTCTCAGTTCCTTTTCTTTACCCCCGACAAGTAGACCTGCTTTTGCTGAAAACATTACTAAACTCAAAAATTCTTGTGTATAGATAAAACAGAAGTTAGAGGCACCACTCAAATAATCAAAGCATGTTAACTCTGTAGAGAAGTCTGTAACATTCTTCCCTCTCAGCCATGTGCCTATCTTCCCTGTTTTCGCATTTCTCTTTGCAGTAGCTGTATTTCAACAATAAATCAAATGCTTCTCAACTGCCACACAAGAGAGGCGGCATGATTGGTGTTTCAAGGTTACTTTCAGGTCCTTTCCTCAAAGAAATATTTTAGATAGTAATAGTAGCAGGGGAACATTGGCAGGCATTTTGTTGAGTCCCTTCTGTTCTGCTGGCTATGGTATCTAGCACGTTCTGGCATGTCGCTATGAGGAAGTAAGAGCTTTCAATGGCACAAAGCTCTCCTGACAGGGCAAGGTAAGAGATGTGAAAGATTAGACTAGACAATGGCTTACAGTGTCTGAATTACTCACTCAGGGCCTTCCTATCCATCAGGAAATTGTCTGTCGGCCTTTTATAATGTACATTAGACCATCTAATTTAAGAACACAGTCTGCTTTTGTAGTCAAAGGGAAATTGTTTGGTTGTTATCTTTAGAGATTAAATAGCTGCTCAGCCAAGACCTGAAGATGTTTTCAGTGACACACAAACATGAAGTAACAAGGAAAGTACTTGGCACATCTGAATTCATTATGTGTTCATGACATAATCTGACTATGGTACTTCTATTTTCAGCCTTCTAGTGGTTTTGGATGACCTGTGACTTGGATGGGGCTGGGATATCAGTGGTGTGAATTTCAAATTGAAAATGTGCCTCTCAAGCCTGACTAAATACATAGACTGGCTATTGTGAGCATATCCCTCTCCTGTTCCTGTCTCCTTGTGCTCTGAGCTAAGTGCATCTTGTCTCGTGGCTGAGAAGGGGCTGCCTGTGGGTGGCAGTTTTGTATTTCTGCATTTCAAAGTATAAAGTTTTGGGTGTTATATACCCTGACGTAGTATCTTAAATCAGTCAATGTAATATACCTTGTCATTGCAATCATTCCAACAGTTTGAGCTTGTAGAATGCCTACACTTGATTATGTGATCATTTCCCTCTTTTTTCCTTACTTCATCCCTACCTACAATTAACTGTGTAGCTTGTGTAAATACTGTTCCATTACTTTGCTTTATATTCTCAGAATGGTGTAGGTTACATCTGACTTCTGGAAAGTCAAGGGCATGATTAGATTTCCTTCCTAACTCCTTTCTTTAAGGGTGCTTAGGCTGTAATGGAATGTAATGAAATAGAAATAGGTAGAATGGAATAAAACCACTGAAGTGATACCACCTGAAATCTGGGGACTATTCTTTGATTTAGGATTGTGTATGTTTCCATGGAGCCATCTGTAGTGGCTCCTGAGATGTCAGTAGCTAAGGACAAATTAGGAGTCTCCAGAGTCCCTTAGAACAGGACCTAATGTAGATTTGGGGCAAGCGTCTTCTGAACCAGTGGAAATACCCAGATGGATTCACAGGGCTACCTGCTGAACAGTCCTATCAGTGTAGTAATGTAACTCTTCTCCAGTCATCTCTTACGGTTACAGAACTGGTTGCAGATCTATTCTCTTGATAACCTTTCTGCAGGTATCTTCTTGATGCTGGATAAAGATATTTATTACATAGATCTATATAAAATATATAGAATATACGTAGTGCATGTTATACATATTTTTGTGTGTGTATATATATATATAAATAAAAAATACATCTTAAATCTTTACTTGTATGATTCCAGTACCATGTGTCCACAGTGGGGAGATCTGAAAAGTCCTAGCTATCATGATGCTTGGAACTTTCCCTCATGCATTGCTCAATCAGTAATGTCAGCACAGGTAGTTCTCCTGTGTTCATTAAACTCAGAAGCAATTGCTGAGAAGTCTTAGAGGAATTATGTATGTCTTCACAGCTGTTGATACACAGTTCTTAAAATACTTGTGAGTGTAAATCGAAATGATAAAGTTAAAATCTAAACTGTGCAGGTGAGAGTATACTCTTTCTGAAGAAGGGAGAATGTTGCTGTCTTTTGGCTGAACTTTGTCAGGTCAAGCTCATGCTGAAGGCTTGGATTTCATTCCTTTTGCCAGTTGGAGAAGATCCATTAAAGCAGGTGAGAAGCAGAAGACAGCTGGGTCTTGTTTCTGTATTACGTAGGGCTGGGACACAATTTGACCTCGAGGGATTAAGTAGAGTCAGGCCAGGACTTGAAAGAGACTAATCTGTATTTTTTCCCCGTGTAGGTTGTTTTGATAGATTATTGGTTGAAACTATTGTTTCTGTTATTAGTGCTGTTTAATCCATTAGCAAAGTACTCAGAGGATGTTTTGTTACTGTGTGCTATTTGTGATTAAGTCTGAAAATGGAGATATTGACTGCTAGTATATTCTTCACAGCTTTCACACAGGAAGGTCATTTTGCTTTAATTTTTAACCATGTTTTAATTCAGGTATTTAGACAATCATATCTATTTTATTTTTTAAATGTAATTTTAATTCAGCACCCTTATCTTTGCTGCTTTTCCTGCATTTAAAATGGTGCTTAACAGTGCCTGTTTCTGTTCCCTTTTTATTCAGTGGAGAATGCATTAATGTGGATGGTATCATTAGTTATGCAGAGGCAGAATTAACATATGCTATTAATTGATGGAAAATACACAACCAAATGTTAAGTTTACTGTTTCCTGATGGAGCTGTATGTTCCCAAGCATAATTTTATCTGTAAAGGGAACACTTGATCATGTAACAAACACAAACTACTTCTAGTCATTCTAATCAAAAAGTGTGCAGATAAATGTAACTTAAGGCCCATTCCTGTTATTTGCTTCTTTAAAGAAAAAGATGCTGCAGTTTGCAACTTGTTCTGTTCTGGCCTGGTCTATCTCTTGCTATTTTCCTTCTGCTTTCTTTTCTTCACTTGAAGGATTTCTTCAACTCTGTCTCAGTAGAATTCATGTCTTTTTGTTTCTTTATGTTTTTTCCTAATATAAAACACTTCATTTGACATTTGAATGTGTCAGCAAAATTCTCTGTTTCCCTACAGGAGATTTTGCAGCTTGACACATGTTGCTCTAACTAACCTGCCACTGACTTTGTAACTCCAGTCTTCCACATGATTTAGTATGTCTCTTTGAAAAGCTGTGTTCGCGTTTCAGTTGTAATGATGACAACTGCTTTGCCTTTGAGAATGACTACAATCTTTTCTTAATGATGTGGTTGATATAGTGCAAGATGTGTGAACAGTATATGACTTTTCTCCCTCAGCCATGATACTAACTTAAAATCAATGGAGTTCAATGAACATGCTCCAAACTTTACCTTTAAAAATGCTGTAAGAAATTGACCTATTAGACAGAAGGTCTTCAGAAATTTAGACATTCACATTCTATTTCAAGAAGAATTTGGGCATTTTAGATAGGAACTTTTTTGTGAACACAAGTTCAAGACCTAAGGAGCACTCTCTATTTCACTAACAAAAATAATTTCAAGTTCTGTATGTAACCTGAACAGGATCAGATTTGTCTTATCTTGATGTAAATAAGGTTCTAACACCTGAAGCTCCAGTGGTTAGCATGTACACATGCTCATGCAAAGTGACAAATGGGCTGAAGAAAATAATTCTAAATCCAGGCCTCTTCAAATGTGACCTACTTAGTTAAACCCAGGCAAATGAAAAAGGGAGGAACTAGCCCTAGCAGACCTTTAAGTCTGACATTTTAATATGGGTGTTCAAGTAGTATTGCTGGAAATGCCCATCATGCACTTCCTTTCTTACAAGAATTGAGAGCCAGGTCAGTCAAGCCTCCTCTACTTGTTGACCTTATTCTACTGATGAGTGAGCTCTTCTTGTCATAAAATGCCATTAAAATCCATTCACTGAGTCATAATTCTAAGACTTTTTCTTCCTGAACAAGAGAATATGGACTAACACAGATAAATGCTACTTCTGAGAGAATAACTTCCTATCAGATTTTTACATCTGTTACCAAGAAACTAGTTTGATTGAAGTACCACCAGAACTCTCTCAGTGTCTGCAAGTACTAAAAGACTTAATCTCACTTGGATTTTCCTTATTCTGCTAATAATTTTCTTGTTCCTTGAAAGATTCCCCACTAGTTTGTTATTTTTCTGCCCTGACTGCTCTGAAGGCAGTTATAGGGGAAAAAAAAATTACTTTCCTCTTGTGCAGTCTCACAAGTAGTTCAGTTATTCTGAAAGATACAAAGCAGAAAATAGAGGAGTGCCTTTTGCAGTATGAAGAAAAACTAGTGTGCAAGTAAGCAAACCTGAGTAGAAGTCTGCACTCCTTATGTTGCCAGCACTTTTTCATCAGAAGCATCAGCATCCTGATCATGATGCAATTTCTCATTAGGGTTTGGAAGCATACTTATCATATAATGTTACTAATGGATCACAAACTATTTTGATTCTCTACAGTAATAAGATCATGTTAAGCAGAACATAAAAATAAAAAATCAATATAAACTTCTTCAGATAACCCACCTGGGGGATTCCCAAAGGGATAAGATGGATAAAGATTTAAGTGGTATTACTAACCAGCAGACTTGGGATTCTTAGTTCAAGAGTGTGGACAGTTTAGCTCAGGTAGGGAGCAGTGGCCTCCAAACTTATTTAGTGTGAGTGCTATGCAAGCCATAAGTAGAAACATTGCTGGTAAGGTAAGCAATAGGTGGGAAATGTTTACTGAACACTAGAGGGGTAGCTGTAATACTGCTGAAGTTTTATAGATCTGCTGGCAGAAGCTTTGTAAGTTAAAACATTGTAAGTTATGGTTTCTCAACAAAATTGGATTCAAAACAGATATTAGGGGAGGAAGAATCAAGAAAAATGGTTGTAATTGGGAAGGTAATAGAAGGAACAGCTTTTTATTTCCACAGCTAGTGCTGATCATAGAACAAGATCAGACTGCTCTAAGCAATCAGAGAAGATTAAAAGCAGGCTATATCTGGTATGCCTGGAAACAGGATGATTTATTAAATACACGTACGATATGTGTAATAAGATAGCTTCATATTAATTCTTCCATCTGAAAAGATTAATTTTGCCCTGGAGCAGCATTTCCCTGGCACTTAACTCATGTTTGTGCAGAGTTCCCTGATTGCAGGCACAATGATGCATGTGTTTTCTTTCATCACTAGAGGCTTGCAGAACATGTGATGGGCTGCCACATGCTACTTATTCCTTAACATCTTAATATCATAGTTTCAGTGTTGACTAATTTACTTGTTATCTTTATAAAATTATACGGTTGTGTTTTATGTTTTGTTTCTTTCTCCTTCTACAACAGAGAAGGGAGGGCAACTTTGTGAATAGGTTATGGCTATTAAAGTATTGAGGCATATGGCAAAGCAAATAACACTTGAGGCCATAATGTCCTGTGACTGCAGAGGTTTGAGGGGAAAGAATATGTGAAGAATCTTCAGTAGGCCAATGTAGTTTATGTTGATGGGAACATAAATGTTTTGATTTTTAATAGACGTTGGACCTGCAGTTTCTTTGCAGATCCCGATCTGTGATTTTGATGGTAACTTACAGGTTTGGTATAGAAATTCTGCTTTGGATGAGGTGGTAACCCAGGTATCTGTATCTCTAGCATGCTTTCTAGGAGGTGTAGCTTGCAAACACGCTTTGCTCTAGCTGATTTGCAGAGGTGTCACAGGTGGCTGTGAAAGCAAATTTCCTGTGAAAACTTGGAATGATTTTAGACTTTGCTTAAGAAAATACTCTGGGCAGATTCACTTTTTGTTTTCAATTTACTTTTTAACGTTGTGTTGCAGCTTTGTGTTATCCGGGGTTATGTTAGTTCTCATAAATATCTTTTGCTTAGCAACAGGGATGGCATTTGGGATATCAAGCCAACTGGAAAGAATCCCTTTGACAGGGCTCTGTTGGGGTGGGTGGATAAGCTTTCCTGACAACACTAGTTCTTTTGCTGCTGTCATAACTTGTGTTGCTAGGTTCTGTTTCCAAAGTTTTGTGACAGACTTCTAAATGATGCTGTGGCTTCTTTTGTTTACTATCAGAAAGAAACACAATGTGGAGAAAGTGAACAGTAAAAGAATATGTAAAATAATTAAAAATCTGTGCACATAAGACCACAAGTGTCTGTACTAGGGCAGCTGTTTTTAAAGGGAAAAAGAAGTTACATTTCCTTTGGATTGCTGAAATGGAAAGCAATACATGGTAACATTTCATTTGTCTACTTTTTAATGAACTTGCTTTCTTCAGCAAAACAGGAAAGAAACTGTTTAGTCATAAACTGAAAACATAAATTAGAATTCAGGTTTCCCATGTTTGATGCTCACCATTAATGAATGTATTTTTATTCACAGATGTAATTCACATTCTTGCTTCTAAATCAGGTTTTCATTATAAATCGGTAGTTTCATTATGAGTTCACTCAGACTGCTTGACCTTTCATGCTTTTACTTCCAGGGGAAAAAGAAGATGAACAGATAGTTGCAGAAATCATGAGAAGGCGTTTTTTTCCTGCTGTTATAACTCATAAGGCCTGGGAAGGCTTTCACTTTGCTGGCCATGAGATAAGAATTACAGAAGCCATTGATTGTTATGGGGCAGTCGTCTGGCCATCGGTACAATATTTATGCAGTATTGTTATGTCATAATTTTGGAATCTTTTAGCATTTTTAATTTCTTTTGCCTGATAAATAGTTTTGTTGTATATTGTAAACTTAAGGAATACCTTCTATGCCTCTCTGTCTCCATTCTGCAAATCCCAAACCTGAATTTAGCTTGGTTTCCTATGGATTCCTGGTTCTCAGAGCTTAAATGGTGCTTCTTGTTTGTGCCTCTCTCATACAAGCTGTATGATCTTGTGTCCCCTCCTCACCTATCAGTAACATTTGATCCTATTTGATCCAAATTAGAAGCACATTTTGAAGGAAAAAAGGCAGTCTTATGATGATTACATTTCTATACTTTCCATAAATAGCTGTACAGCAGGCAGAACCAGGTTGGGGAAACAGCTGTTCTATGAGTTCATAAGATATTAGGATTCATAGAAGCTGCTCAACACACTCATATGGGAAACAAACTTACCTTGTAAATATGTAGACATGGGAAAAGGTTCAGTTGGAGCTTTCAGTTTCGTAAACGGCCGGAAACCTAGTGGGATAAAACCATTGTCCTTGGCTATTGATATAAGAACCATCAACACGCCCACCATATAGAGAGTCCTCTTCAGAGTTTTGATCTGTGCAATGCAACTGCCTATTTCAAAATAATTAAGAATGGAAGAAAATGCTATGTTCAGGGAGGTGCCAGGATGCACCATTGATGCTTGTGGCAACCAGAGAACATTCCTGAAACAGAGTCATCTCCAGCACCCCCCATAGGAAGGAGAGAACTAAAACCCAGGGGGCTCCATTTCTGTCCCAGTGGTATCAGCCTCCTAGGATCTTTAAGAAATTTGGCCATAGTACAGCTGAGGACATTTAGCATTCTCTTTCGAATGTCAAACAATTTTCCTTGTCTTAGCAGGCCTGGACTAGTCATTTATACTATATCTTTTAGCAGCCTCAGTGCAAGTCTTTCCTATAAGGGTTCAGCCAGTTTAGCTGTGGAAGGAAGGCAACCATTCTTTCCGTGTCTTTTCATGTTCTGCCTTCTAGTTCCATCCGGCAGTATTTGAACCCTTCCAAAAAATGTCAGTCAAATTTATTGAGAGAACAGAAACTTTAAGGAAAATAAAGTTTTTGCATGTTTCATGGGAAGGAGGGCAGATTTCAAAGTTTCCATAATTTAACCCACAGGAATACTGATCCTCTGCCTGCAGTTTCTACAACAGAATATGGCAAAACTCCAAGGGAAGAAATTATAGGAATATATGGAGCTAACAGGAAATCTTAATATAATGTGGTTTTAAATGTCAGTCAAACATCAGACACAATCTTTAGGTACCTGGCTTTAATTAGTCCTGGTTCTCACAGCCATATTTCTATATCAAAGGTTTGTTGAATGTGAGACATATGGAAATTCTCATAAAAATCCCTACTCTTTTTTTGCTCTGAATTAAGGGGTAGAAAGCAAAAAACTTGTTTGCATTTCTAGTTTGTTAACATTGGGTCAATAGTACTCCTGTTCCTTTCCTTCTATGTCTTAATTGGTTAAAAACAAAACTAAGTGTGTCATCATATGTATTTGTCAAAAGAGACTATATAAGTGTTGAAGTCTGTGAAAAACTGTGGAAGACAAGCTGGAATCTTATCTTTGCAAGAACACTAAAGTTAGAAACTTCTATTTCATCAGTGAACTAAAACTCACTGGTCAGTATGAGACAGGGCAGAAAAGGTGAAGAAGCTTCTTAATGACAGCTTATAAATGCATATATGAGGAGTCTGTTGTAGAGGGTTCTTTGGCTTTGCTCTGGAAGTGTGCTAAGCTTAACAAGGAAAGCACATAGAAACGGAAAAAAACTGAACTGGAAGAAAAGGGGTAAATTTATTGATCTTTTTTGAATTATTAGGTATTTAATTATTAGAAATAATTAACTGTTGGAAGAGTTTAACAAACATGAATTTTCTCTCACAAACAGTCCTTATTCAAGATGTCTTTGGGAAGGACATGTCTTAGCTCAACCAAAAGTGCAGTTGTAAGCAGGATCTGGTGACTGGAATCTCATAGCTCATGTTATGCAGCATGACAGACTATTTAATTGCAATTGTTCCTCGTGGCTGTAATGCTTTGTAAGCCTATATTGAGGCATGTTGTGGCACTTATTTTGTGAGCCTAAAGAGCTCGACAGTGCTTGAATGATTATTGCTCATTTGAACAGACAAGATTTTTTTTTGCATGCTTTTAAATAACTGCATATTTAGTGAAGGGTTTTATTTCATTTATTTGTTCAGTTTGTTCATGGATTCCCTCCCCTACAGGCTCTTGTTCTGTGTTATTTTTTGGAAACTAATTCTAAACAATACGATTTGGTTGACAAAAATGTGATTGAAATTGGAGCTGGAACTGGGTTGGTCTCCATAGTAGCCAGTTTACTGGGTGAGTACATGCCATTGCTCTTATGCTCTTGGAAGCATCTCTCAGGTGAATACTGGATGGCAAAGGAAGTGGGTCATTTCTTCTAAAAGACTTGTTTGAAAGCTTTCAAGAGCAAGAAAAAGTAAGTTCCAAAAGGCTTGTTTGGAAACCAGTCTGTAAAGATGTGAGTGACTCTATTGATGCAATAAAGGAGGTCCCAGTAGATGATGATGTCATTAAGTGTTAAACAAGGGACCAAAATAAGAACCTATGGCCTCTCAGGATGTGAGTGGCAACCAGATGAAGCCAGATGTAGGCTTGAGCAATGCACTACCTTCCATTGTCCAGACAGTCCTTTGGTTGCCAGGTCATTTTCTTTCCATTTGTGTTGAGCATTTTCTTTCAGCAGCTAATCAGCAATTAAAATTTTCTTCTACAAACACTGCTGTGTTTTATCTCATGGTAGCCTATTTCTCCTCAAGAGTGATCCAGTTCAGTGACTTCTGCATTTTAGCAGACTTTTAGCTTTCTGTAGTCTGAGAAAGCTGATTTGTATGTGAAAAAGAAAGAACCCAAGGCAGTGCTTAAATCTCATGCTGACTTCTAGGAGTGAGTAACTGGCATTTTTCAATCCCTAGTTGCTCACTGTACTTTTGACCAATATGATATCAAGATCTAGTATCTGATTTCTGCCCACTCATCCCCAGTTGCATTCAGATGGCAATCTGTAAAGTAGAACTACTGGGAACCAAATATTTGTTTTAAACACAATGGCTAAGAGCTGTTTGGAACATTTGCCTTGTTCTGTTCCCCTTGGAGAGCTACGTGCTAAAGGCAGTTCCTTGTGCAGGTAGCTTTCATTTATACCTTATCTTTTACTCAAGTCTTGAAGTATACTCAGTTTGTTTGTTTTCTCCCTGTCACAGGTGCACTTGTGACTGCCACTGATTTGCCAGAACTGCTTGGAAACCTCCAGCACAATGTTCTCCGAAATACAAAGATGAAATGCAAACACCAGCCTCATGTTAAGGAATTGTCTTGGGGAGTTGATCTGGAAAAGAATTTTCCTAGGTCTTCCTGTCACTTTGACTACATTATGGCTGCTGATGTAGTTTACCACCATCCTTTTTTGGATGAACTCCTCCTAACTTTTGATCACTTGTGCAAGAATGACACTGTTATTCTGTGGGCTATGAGATTTAGGTTGGAAAAGGAGAACCAATTTGTTGGCAGATTTCAGACATTGTTTAATTTAGAGGTGCTTTCTGATTTCCCCAGTTTGAACATAACCCTGTATAAGGCAATGAGGAAAAGCAGGATGACAACTGGACCTTCCAAACTTATGGTCTAAAAGAGAGGGAGAGGGAGCTGTGCTGTAGCTTGTTCTCTTTTTAGTAATTTCCACATTAGCAGCTGGTAACACCTGCATGAATGACGTTTTTAGAGTTAGCTAAAACAAAGCATTAGATTCCTAGTGTATCCCTAACAAGTTCCTAAATTCAATTTGCTGATACATTTCTTCTGCAGATGAAGCTATCTTTGACGTTTTTCTTGACTTCTATGTGCTAAGCTGAGAATACTAATAACTTTTGCAAGTCTTACCTTTATTTTTATGGGTTATGTTATGAATATTTTCAATAGCTTTCAGTTGCAGCTTTGCATGGTGTCTTATAAGATCAACTGATCATTTAAAACTTAAGACTATGATAAATCTTTATATTTAAAACTTGTGCTGTTAAATGTGATCTTTCCCTCTTCTCACTATTGTGTAAATCCTTCATTTGAGTAGCCTTTATAGCATATTAGCTGAAAACAACCCCCCACCTGGGAAATACGCTGTCATAACAAAGGGACAGAATGTATTAGTCACCCTTTGATTTAATGATTATGCTTTTTTCCCCTTCCATTTTTTATTTAGATTCGGGGATTCTTCAACAGACAGCTGCACACATGAGGCAAGAGGGATTTAAATGTTTTGTTGCTTGAACAAAGGCCTTGGATAAGAAAGGTACAGCATATCACCAGCTGCCCTTTGCAAAGACCTTAAATTCTTGGAGGTCTGCTCCTCCAAAAATAGACAGTTATCTGGACCTCAGGGAACAACAATGGAAAAAGGACAGTGGCCATCCAAAGAAGTTTTGCACTGCCAGCTGGTGGTGTCTGGAGGTAGGAAAACAAACCAGCCTGACATAGTGTGGCTGGAACATGGGCAGGCTTGGATGATAATTTGTTTTTGTAGTGTGAGGAAACAGAATACTTTTCTCCTAGCCAATCAATACTGTGTGTTCCTGTTCTCAGTGCTCACATTAATGTCCTTGGGAGTCTATCAGAGAACTTTCTTTTGGGAAGGTTAATAAAATTATTCTTTGCACATGGCATATTTTTTGATTCTGTTCGTAATTGAGTGTGAGACACCTTCAAATCCCTTGCAGACTAGAGAAGAAAACCTATCTCGTGCTAATGTCTAGGTGCTAATGTAACCACCTCTGCTGCACGCAATTGCTCTAGTAACATGAGGACTCTGGGCTTTGTCAGTCTTCATTGGTTTAGTTTCTATTTGCAGTCCCTCCAGGAATTTTTTATTTATTGTCAGATTTGAGCATGCGAATTTTTTTTTCCATGCTGTATAATAGAAATAATTCAGTTTAAGTGAATAAAGAAAACATGGATTTCTGCCATTTCAAGATTTTCTCTCCCTGCTTTCTTCCTCCTCACTCACTTGCAACCATCAAATCCCCTGCAATTGAAATTCTAATCCTTTCATCCCAAAGGGCATCTCTGTTTACAAATGTTTCCCAGATAAATGGATTGGCGCAGTAATTAATGAGAAACAGCAGAAATATCCTGTGAACTCCCTAGTGATGAGGGCTAAAGAGGAAGACTACAGCAAAGTATTTAAATATGATCACTTTTAAATAGGAGACATAATCAGCAGAACATCTATTTGGGCTACAGGCTGCCCCTCTGCTGAGCTCCTGTTGAAGTCAACAGGAGGTGCGTTTGTTGAATGATTCAGGATTGGGTCCTTTAGGCCCAAGAAGAACTTGTTAATATTTACTGTAGTGTAACAGTAAACATTTGTCCTCTTTCTCACAAGTCTGTCTGGCACTGCTGTGTGAAACTTCCTGAGAAAGCTCTAGTGACTGGCTGCTCCATTATACACCCACTTTTTGTCATCTGGTATGATGGACAGGTTATTAGCCATGAGCAATGGAGGGTGAGGGGTGTATGTGGCATTTGTCTATGGAGCATATTTCTGCTCTTCGAGAATAAGTCTCACATTAATGTTGAGTATTACTGACTTGTAAAGTCAGTCATAATTTCAATAATCGCTTTTTGTTCTAGTATTTCAAGTGGAAAATCCAGTTATCATTCAGTGCATTATATTGCTAATACACAGAACATTTGTACCCATTGTTCGTGAAAGGAGGAGTGAAATAAGGTCAGTAAAATTTGTGGGTAAAAGAGATCTACTTGTGAGGAATGCTAGACAGGCTGCCTGAGCTGGTAGGCTTTTACAGTGTCTTATAGGGTGTTATGGTAATCATAATAATTGAAGCAATATATTAGGATGTATGGTATGGGTTCAGTCAATTCCTTAGATTTTCCATATTCCAACATAAGAATAATTTATTGACCAACAATATATTTAACTCAACTGTACTTTGTTAGATTTTCCTGGAATGATATATTTTTCAAATGCTAATGTTTTCAGGAAGATTTCTTTGTCGTATAAAGCATATATAGGATCAGTAAGGTGCTTGGGATAATGGCTTTAAGCTAGAAGAGGGTAGATTTAGATTAGACATTTGGAGGAAGTCCTTTACTGCAAGGGTGGTGAGGTGCTGGCACAGGTTGCCCTGAAGGTGTTCAACACCAGGTTGGATGGAGCAACCTGGTCTAGTGGAAGGTGTCCCTGCCCAAGGCAGGGGGGTTAGAACTAGATGATATTTAAGGTCTCTACCAACTCAAATAATTCTATAGTTTACTTTGTTGCTTATTTTATAAGATCTCCATCAAGGTCTTTTACAAATCATTGCCTTTCCTTCCTTGGGATTAAAGTAACAAACACTGAGAAGATTTTATGGTTTCTACATGGTCATATTGTGTTTTTGGCTTTATCTTGATGAATCTTGATGTTGTGACTCTCAATGATGTTATTTCATTTGCATTATTAAACCCAACAATTTGGGCTTTTGCTTCTTGTAACAGCTATAAGAAAAAGCTGTAGCTGCTGAATATTTAGAAAAAGCATTCAAATGACAGTACAGATCTACTGTGCAAACATTGTTTTCATTTAGAAGCAGTAATGGAGGCCCAGCCTAAGAAATGCAACTGCCAAAACAATACTCAAATAAATACCCATGGCACAAATGGCAATTGAATGATGAGCAATTTAGGTTAGCTGTTATACAAGCACTAGCAAGTATTACCTAGGCAAAGAATACTAACTGCCACATGTGTTCTCCTTGATTGTGGTTGGCATTAAAGATGGTTGAGCTTGGCAGCACAGATAACACAATCTTCTGAAGACATACTGCATTTACCAAACAACAGAAGAACCTGAAACCTGAATAGGTTTTTAAAGACCCAGATTCAGCTAATACCCTTTGAATGCTGAAGATCTGAAAGGTACAGGACTTTTGCTGTCTCATAGCTACTAATACGACACTGGTAATCATGAGATGATCTCAAATTAAGTTCAGCGAGAAATATAGATAGAGGTTTTCAAGATGTCATTGCTCCATAGATACACTTCAGAAACTGATATTTCTTATAATAGCTCTGTGACTCCAGGGATATATTGTTATGCAGGTGTAAAGCAAAGAGGGAACTGAAATAAATGCTGGGTGATTTAAGTTCAGTCACAGTGGAAAGTCCAGTACCAAAGTTCTTTTACAGTAAAAATAACATTTCCTGTTTTCTGTTGTGTTTGAATTTTTTCACCCTGAAGAAAATTTTAGATTAATTTTATAAATTTATTAAAAAAATATTCTTCAAGTCACTCTGTGGATGCATTATAAAATCCCAGACAGTATAAGAACTCAGCAACAGACAAGAATAAAATATCATATTTCCCTTTCACATAGTTATGCCAACCAACCAAATGATACACAGACTGTACTGGCTACTGTGAAATTTCAGAATCATTCAGGTTAGAGGCATCTCTGAAGGTTACCTAGTCCTACATCCTGCTCAAGCCTGGGCCAGATTCAAAGTCTGAACAGGTTACTCAGGTTCTGCAGTTGGTATATGAAAACCTCCAAGAAAGGAGATTCTACAACGTAACTCAGCAGCATGTTAATTTCTGTTAATTCCCTGCCCTTTCCCCCATCCAACTGGAATTCCTCTTGCTGTATCTGGGCATCTGTCTTTTCTACTTTTACAGTGCACGTAGGGCTTTGTCTTCTCAATAACATTCTTGTTTGGTAGTAGAAGATAGCCATTAGATATTAGATACCCCTAATCTTCATTTCAGGTTGAACAACCCAGAGCTCTCACCCTCTACTTTCTCCAGCTGCCTTAACCATTTTAGTCATCCTCCTTTCTGGATTCTCTCTAGTTTAAGATCTCTTTCACTAGTGGTTTCACAACTGGACACAGTACTACAGGTGGGGTGTCAAGATGCCATGTAGAGAGCTAATAATCACTGTGAATAATCTGTTGGCTACACAATTGCCAGTGCAGTTAGCTTGCATCAACTGCAAGGCTACACCACTATCTTTGCTCCTGTTTCATTAGGACTCCTGTCCTCTTCTGCAGAGGTGCTCTCTAGCTACTCAGCTCATGGCTGGTGCCACTGCATGGTGGTGTTCTGTTTGGACTTCATGTGTTTTTTGCCAGCCTGTTTATTCAGCCTGTCAAAGTCCCACTGAACAGCTCTGCCCTTACCCCAGTTTTGAGTCTGAACAGCATTTAAGTTCATATAATAATAATAAGTTCAATGTATTTAATTCATTGTTCATGGAAATGCCTAAAGACATTGAGCCCTGTCCTGACCCCACCTGCATCACTCCTACTAGCTGATAGCTGGGCTTTGAACTTTTGCTCAATACCTTTTGAAGTCTAATGTTCCACTCAGTTTTTTTAACCACTTTGTAACCCATTCATCCTGTCTTTGTCTTTACGATTGACCTGCAAAGCCTCCATAGGTAGAAATGTGACAAGCTTTACCAAAGAAAAAATAAATAACATCCATTGTGCTTTACTTATCCAAAAGAACAGTCATAACAATTCATTTGTTCATGTCCCTAAAAAATTTGTATTGGTTGTTTGCAAACGTCTTACAGGAGGCTTTGTTGCATAGTCTTCCTGGGGACTCAGATGAAACAAACTGGGCTGTAGTGCTCTTGAGCCTCTCTCTAGTTCTTTTTGAATATGGCCTAATATTAGCCTTTTTCCAGCCATTGGGAGCTGTCTCTGCTGCCTTTCAAAGTTTATATATAGCAATCTTACAATGGCATCAGCCAACTCCCTTGGCATCTTTCTTGGCAGAAGCATTCTGCCCTGCCCCATGTGTGCTCAATTCCAGTGGGCCCCAACTTCATTGTCCTACTCTACTACTATATCTTTCATTAAACTGCCGCTGAATAAGAGATGGAAATCCTGAGGGCTGACCCTTGCCAGTAAAGACCAAGGCAAAGAAGGAAGGATTATCTCAGCCTTTTTCATGCCCTTTGTCATTCAATTCCCTGCCCCATTCAGCACTAGAGTAACATTTTCAATAGTCTTCCTTTTGCTGTTCATATACTTATAAGCCCATTCACCTCCAAACATTCTAATCTAGCTTAGCCTTGGCTTTTCTAACTTCATTACTGTGTGTTTGAGTAATGGCTCTGCGTTCCTCCCGAGTAGCCCATCCCTGCTTTTACTTTCCATTGGGTACTTCTTTTTTTCCCCTATTTACTGAATCAGGACAGACCCCTTCTCATACATGCTAGTTTTCTGCAGAGCTTACTTGATTTTCTACATGATCACCACTTTTCACCAAGGCCATCACCATACATCTGACAAACTCCTAAATTAAGCTACTGCTCTAGTTAGCTGGTTCTTTTAACATTGATGACACTTTAGCTCTCTCACGCCACTTTTTATAAGCCCACATAACAAAGTCCCCATTTAACAAGCTGGCAGCCAGTCTGGCAGTATGGAGATCCCAGAAAACAATGGTTTGGTTGCTTCAACGTCTCTTGAGCACACCATGTTCAGCCACTGCTGTCAAGATTTCATCATGTAAATGACCCCAGGGTAAGAGACACAGGCTTGAGACAAACTTCAGCCAAAAGTCAGATGTCTGAAGCAGGAAGGGCCGCTAGGTGTCTGACTTCAGGATTTCAGGCAGCTTTGTCTACCACCTACCTAGCTGTTACCTGCGTAAGCTGTCTAAGAACCAGGGCACCACAATGTACCACAAGGGAAAAAACAGCAAACCAAACACCTGAGAAAGAAAAAGCAAATGCGAAGTAAACATTCTCCCCACCCATGGCAGGGGGGTTGGAACTAGATGATCTGAAGGTCCTTTCCAACCCAAACTGTTCTGTGATTCCATGATTCTCAATTTGCAGCATTCTTTCCAGAGGAGCCATGTGCATGTCCTGCAGCACTAACATAGTGCTAACTTTTCTTCTTGGGCACCATGCATCAGAGCAGATGTTTAAGATGACTTACTTAGATCAGAGGAATTTTGATCTAAACTTATCCCATAGAGATGGAGAACATTGGAGCTAGTGCGTCCTCATCTTTTCCATTAGAGATCCAAGGGATAGTGCAGGGGACACGTTGGGGAAGTCAGCTGGAGGGAGAAGGAGAGGTAAAGTGAGAGGAAGAGAAGGGTGGCTATGAGGAGTGAGCAGCAGTCATGAGGGGAGAGAAGGGGCTTCCATGAAGGGAGATCCTGAAGGGAGAGGAGGGGCAGCCATAATGGAAGATCATGAGGGTAGAGGAAGGACAACCAAGAGGAAAGATCATAAGTGGAGAGGAAGGGCAGCCATAAGGGAAGATCATGAGGGGAGAGGATGGGTAGCCATAAGGAAAGAGAAGGCTGTGTGGAGACTTCATAGCAGCCTTCCAGTATCTGAAGGGGACCTATAGGGATGCTGGGGAGGGGCTCTTCATTAGGGACTGTAGTGACAGAACAAGGGGTAATGGGTTCAAACTTAAACAGGGGAGGTTTAGATTGGATATAAGGAAGAAATTTTTTCCTGTTAGGGTGGTGAGGCACTGGAATGTGTTGCCCAGGGAGGTTGTGAGTGCTCCATCCCTGGCAGTGTTCAAGGCTAGGTTGGATGAAGCCTTGGGTGGCATGGTTTAGTGTGAGGTNCCCTGGCAGTAGGCTAGGTTGGATGAAGCCTTGGGTGGCATGGTTTAGTGTGAGGTGTCCCTGCTTATGGCAGGGGGGTTGGAACTAGATGATCTTAAGGTCCTTTCCAACCCTAATTATTCTATGAGGGGAGAGGATGGGTAGCCATAAGGAGTGAAAGGTGGTTCTTGAGCAGGCTGAAATCTCCTCTTCTGAAATCTAATGCCTGTGTTCTGCTATTTGCCTTTTTTGCTTTTCCTAGAATCTTGAACCACCATCTCAAGGCTGCTGCAGCTAATGCAGCTAATGCAGCCACATGGTCTCATAGCCCTGACTTTATTTATGAGATGCAGATTCAGGAAAGCATTTTGCCTAACTGGCCAGACTAGCATCTGTGTCAAAAAAAATTGACCCCAAAGCACTCCAGAAACCTTGTGAATTGTTTGCAGTGTTGTGAGTTGCCTTTCCAGCATACATCAGGGTTCGTTAAAGTTTTTGTGAGAACCAGTGGCTGTTTATAAAGAAGGCTTGCCCGCTGTCTTGTCTCTATCTGCTGTTCTGTAGTAGATGTCCTTGCTGATCTCCCCTCTGATCTTCCCTGTAAACTCTTGTCTAGCTCATTGTCTCATCTAAAGCAGGGTGCCATGCTTCTGAACATAAAGTGTAATACCCCCCTCCAACTTTGCCCTTTCTTCCTGTCCTTCTTAAAGACCTGTAGATCAAAGCACTGCAGTGGTGCTAGTTATCTGAAAGACAAGGCTCTAAACTATACCACTGTGACTCTGCTACCATCTCTGAGGAAGAATGGTAATTGGAAATCAAGCGACAAGTAAATCAAGATTACTTAAGAGGTGCTGCAGACCTTTAGGAGTTATTCAGACATAAAGTCCAATTGCACTGAAATGCTGAGTGCTCATGGTCTAGGAGGTCCATAATTGAGTTTTCTGCAGAACATTATTTATAATTATTAGAGATTATTAATCTGTAGTATCAGATTTTTGCATTATTGTGTTGGCAGATTATTATTATTACTACAACAAATTAGCTATAAGTTATCTGTGTTATTGATATTACTAACATCCCTTTAAGGCTTGAAGTCAGTTCATGAAGGCAGAAAGTGCTGTTGCTCTCTTGATGCTTGCAATTATTACACCCATGTGTGTAGCACTGACTGTTGCACTCTGAGGTGCTCAGCCTTGGCAGCAGAGTAAAAGGGTCATTAGATATTGGCTGTGGTCCTGTCAGGAGTCAATCAGCTTATGGTAGCATTAGCACTCTATTAATTGGCAGAAGTGTATGGGCCCTCTGGATAAATTAACAGATTTCTTGATGGTGGAGATCACCTTTGGAAGGCACAATTTCTCATTATTTCTTGTACTGATCTCTCAAAAGAAAATTGTTAGCAATGTTCCCCAAGTGGTCTGAACAATCAGAAAACATGGTCCTGACCACCTCATAGCAAAACCCTGGAAGGCTCTGCAGCCATGCTGCTGTAAAAGGTAGGCAAGAAATCTGGCTCCATTCCACTTTACTGAATCATGGACAGCATTGCTTTGATTTTCAATGAGAATACACAGACAGGGATAGATGGCAAGTCTGACTTAGAGAATCAGAGACTACAAGCATAAAGAATACTTTATTGCCCGTTTCTGCCTGATACTAATGACTGTTAAGGCATTTTAAAGGCACTCCATAGTCTGCCTCTTTCCAGATGGGATTACTTTGCCAAAGAAAGGAAGCTTTGGGGAGAGTTTTAGTCTGAATTAAGATGAAAAGCCTCACAGTTTCAGAGAATCGTCTGGATTTGGGTGGTGACAGTGAATGTTTAAGGAGCCCTGTTTAGTGCCCTGTCTCCCAAACATGAGTGGTACCTAATGCTATAGCACAGGTACCTGAAAGACTGGCTCAGACTAAATGGTGGATAAAGACTCTTCAGCTTTTGAAATCTGTTTTTCCTAGCAGCATGGTAGGCAAATAATTTCAGTCAAAGCATGTTCATTGGAACTGAGGTGTTCTGTAATGTCAGTGTTTTATACTGTAAACCAACTTTGACAGAGAAGTCCCAGCAAATTCTAATTAAGAAAATGAAATGAGAAAAAATGTGTTGAACAAGCTGTGCAGAAGGTTGCAGGGACAAGAGATCATGTGGAAATTTTCACTGAGCTATGTAAAATAGCCCAGCTTTTTTCAATACTTGTTGAATAGGGTCTGGTGTCCATTTTTCAGTAAACTCCTAGCAGATAGCCCATATAGTAGCCATAAGCAGCTGGATACTAGAAGCAAGAAAAATTCATATAAGAAAAATTGTCTGACACAGCCTGTGAAGAGGAATCTGACTTTTACAAAGCTTATGAGGATGCTCACTTGTAATCCCGTCACTATCTATATGGAATGTTTAGAGGCTATCTGGGGTGTCACTTCCATTTAGTAAGGTCTAGTCAAGGAGAACAAAGATCTCTTTTTAAGTCTCTCATTGTTGGTCTCACATCAACACCAAATAGAGGAATTCTGTACTTACCCTTTCTCTGTTATCATGGTTTAACCCCAGCCAGCAATTAAGCCCTGCACAGCTGCTCACTCACTCCCCTGTAGGACGGCAGAGAGAATGGGAAGGATAGAGGTAAGAAAACTCATGGATTGTGATAAGAACAGTTTAAAAAATTAAATAAAATATAATAATCATAATAACAAATATTTGTATTGAAAAGGAAAATAGCAAAAATGGTGATAAATAAACTCCAAGAAAAACAAGTGATACAAATGAAGAATAACTGTTCACCAGCTATTGACCCATGCCCAGCTTGTTCCCAAGCAGCAGCCCACCAGCCAGCTTTTTCCCCTTTTTGCTGCTGAGCATGGCACCATACAGTATAAGGGTACCCCTTTGGTCGTCTGGGATCATCATCCTTTTAAGTTGTGTTTGTTCCAAATAGATACAGATACCAACAATTCTGTTGTTAGAACACCTTTGAAGTCTCATGTATGTTGGGGACCTGATGTTTCTGATACCAACATAGTTCTACTTCTTTTCCTAGTGCACAGACAAGTGATTTAACATTTGTGAGATTTTCACTGCATTACATATAGACTTTGCCTGTATGGCAATGGCTGATTAACTAGTACTCCATACAGTGGAGTACTGCCCCATTGGATTCAGCCAACACCTTCAGTACACATATTTGCTACTACTGTGATACTTGTGGCAAGTTTCTTGTCTTGATCCTTCCAGTCTTTCAAAAAGTGTGGTGCTAACCGCTCAGTTTTCAGGAAGCAACTAATTTTCATGTGAAGTAGTAGGCTTGTCCTCCACAGAAAACTTCCACTCAACATTTGCATCTCCAGACATCCTTATTTCACTTCAGCTAACGTGATCCCTAGACTAAATCAGGTCATTCATGTTTCCTTATCTTTGTCTTCTGAAAGCCATGAAGTTCCCACTGAGACTCATATTGCTGTGTTGCCTGAGCAACAGGTAATCTGGGTCAAAGCATTTTAATATGTCAAGAGCTGTGAACATTCTTCCCTCTCTCTCTCCTTTCTTCTCCTTTCTGACACCATAATCTTATGTGTTACATGTTTTCAAAATGCACGCATCTAGGTTTTCCTGCGCTTGAGAATTATCACAGAGGAATGCTACACCTGGTATAGTATCCCAGGTTTGCACAATGTTATTTGTATCTCTGCTGAAACCCAAACCCTATTCTCCAGCAGCTTTTTACAGGGAATCTTCTTATGAGAGCTTGCTGCAACAGGAAGGCAGGAAATGCAAGAAGTCTCAGTTGATCTTGTGTCAGTATTTGGAGTTCATGATGTTCCTTGCCATTCAGGTTGACAGTGGCAGGTGTCTCTTCATTTAGCCAGAAAGTTCTTTCCAACCAGCTGAGAGCCTGTTCTCTCATTTGAAATGTAGTCCCCATATAAATGAAGCTCTGGAAAGTAAGAAAGGGGAATTGTGACATCTTCTTTTTTTCGTGTTCAGGGCCACCTAATAGAGGTGAATAGTACCACTGGGGTCTGAGCCTTTTCTCCCCGGTATTCATCCTTGCAGGGGACCAATGCGTTGAGCAGTGGGTATGTCTGTTTCCGGTGTATTTTCCCAAAGCCAAGAGCACAGTAGCGACTGGGCTGAATGATGTATAGAAAGACTGTGATCATATCTTACAAGCGTTGACTGTTTTATGGGATTTTAATAATGGGAGAACAAGACTCTTCGGGAAAACCCTGGTGGTACCTGTCCAGAGCTGAAAGATCTAGAGGGCTTGCCATTTTGATGCAAAGGTATAACAAGATCCTGTGAGGATTAGAAGACTTTGTTGCATTTAAACAACTTTACTGCCTCCCTTTTGGGCATTTATGGGCTGATACTTGGAACTTTCTGTTATTACTGGAATGTCTGAGTTGGTTGCATTTGTCCTCCAGTCTTTTGTTCAACCAAGAACCGCCTCATCTCTCAAGTTTGTGTGCTGCTGTGAGTCACCTGCGTGATGAATGAACAATCAGGCAAACTCTTTCTTGAAGCAGAAAGAAGTAATATCTACCCCTTTAAAAGATGTAATATCTTTAGAAATTTTGATACTTGTCCTGCCAAGGCTTAGAAGGATTTCTTGGAAATCTCAATTTGGTATTGAGATGGAGGGACATGAAACAAATGCAGGTACTTCTGGGAGTGGGAGCCCATGTATGATCCTATAGATATTGCAGAAGAGAAATGGTGCTGGCACTGTTTGTGTCTGTGTATAAGAACTCAGTACCACCGCATTGAAAGGACAAGTTAGATTTGCTTTTCCATGACTCAATTTAATCTTAAACCCACAATTTTTTTTTCATTTATGCCTATCAACAATCACAGTACTGACTGTATCAGTATATGTCCTTGGAAACCATTAGCTTGGTAGTATTTTAGTAGCTTGGAAACAATAATGAAGACTGCTACCCACAATAATTAGTACTGGGTACTGAGTAATGTGGTAGCTCCTACCTCAAGCAAAGTCTGAGGAGGTTGAACCTGCTGGCTTGGGTGTATGTGTGTGGCAGCACACGGCAAGGGCTGATAATAGAATGCAATTTGTCATGCTATGGGCTATATAAGGCACTACACAATTACATCTCTTCTCCCATGGGTGTTCATTCGTCCAGCATGGGAAAGGTTTATCACCTGAAAAAAGCCATTGCACTTATTAGAAGCTGAAATACATAAAGTTATGGAACTGTAGTATCAGAAAATATTTAGTTGCTTAGCGTATGCTTTTCTGAGTTGTTCTGCCACACACTGGCTGTTCATTTTTCTAACCTAAATTTTCCTTTTCCGTATTTTATAATATTTGATGGGTTATTTTACAGCTTGTGATGTTTTTCATGTTTGATAAGGAGGCATGAAATTGGTCCAACTAAACTCTAAATGCAGACATGCTGCTAGCAGGATTTATAGATAAGTAAACAAGCCTTGTTTAATTAAAGGCACACCAGCTAAATAAATGGCTAGATAACAAATTCGTTAAACTTCTCTCTTGTTACCTAATTCGAGATAACGAAGCTTCTTAGTCTTCAGCTTTGATCCAGAAGTACACGGATTCAATTTCAGTCTCCATTTTCAGACCCACCTGTCACACACAGATAATAATCGAGGGTTACCTTTCCTAACAGAAGTCCAGAAACGTGAACGGCTCATGTTGGCCACTGGAGGTCACTGTAGCTCTACAAAAAAAAGAAAGAGACATTAAGAACTGACGAGGGAATGGTTTAAAGAGTGAGCGTTCTGGGACTTTCTGTGTTTACTGTGTGAAAACTGTGGGATAAAAACAATAAAACCCTACTGCAAAATGTGACATATTTTGGCACATTTTTTTTTCTTTTTCAATTTGTGCATGTTTAGGATTTATTTTGAGCAAACAGTGTAGGAGTCCACTTCCCACATGCTCCATCTCTAGATGCTGTGAAGTCTCAAGTGCTCCGTGTGAGAGAGGAGGCTAGTGCCCATCCTCTCATCTTTACATAGGGAAGGAATTTTCCCATCAAGAAGTATTTCGAGCCTCAAGTGACTGTTATCTGAAGCCTCTGCTTCCCTTAGCTGGCCACTTCTTTAGGAGAACTAAAATGTGAGGATAAGGAAAACATAGATCACTGGGTTTTGTGCTTTCTTGAAATGTCACTTTGTTTTCTCTGTCCTCTCCAGACAGCAAAGCAAGGCATCTGCCTTCCGGCAGGCACATGACATGCTGAGCCACAGAAAGCCATGGTGTATCCAAGCTCTTGGGGCAGGACCCCAAACCAGCTCTTGTTACTCCTGGTCACTGATGCGTAAGCAAGCCTTGTAACTGGCTACAGCTGCTCTGACACTGAACTGCCTTAATTTACACTCAGTACCTGCTGCATGTATAGCAGTGACACTGAGGAAGGCTGCAAAACCTACCTGAAAAAGTAGCTAGATTTTCTGGCCTTTGTCGTGCCCTGAGGCTCCTTGCAGCTGCAGTGGTACTGCTATAGCTGTTGAGCCAGACAGTTTAAAACCAGCCCAGGAAAGATGACATTTTGGCAGTAGCACACAAAGTGCTTTCCTGCAGCAAAGCACTTTAGCATATGCTCAGGCATAAGCATGTCCCTGCCTTCAAATCTTGTGTAAGAATAGGGTTGGAGAATGTAAAAACTTCTTAAAAGACACAAAATTAGTTAAGTTCTTGTATGAGGGTGCTGATAAAGCTTACTATCACTTGTACGCTAACAGCTGTCCCTTGGAGATCTCTTACAGGAAAACACAGATCTTGCCTCAAAAAAGTCTTCAGCTGAAAACAATCAGCTGACAGTTAACATGAAAAATACAAGTGAGGGTAAGTGCAGAGGGACTGAGATTTTTCTCCAGGAGTTCTACACCCACAAAAGGCACTGAGGCGGTGGTTCATCCTACCCAAGGTACAAGCTTCCGTTTCCTTTTACAATTCAGCTCTGAGGGGATTCCCCCCCTCTACCTACTTTGAGCTGGGCAAAAGGAAGCATATGTGTGAGTGAGGGTTGACACCTTCCCGGTACAGAAGTAGCCACCTTTAGGTGACCATTGTGCCTAGTGGTAAGACAAGCTGTGCTATCAGCAGCCCGAGAGACTTGGCTTAGGCCAATCTGCCTGTTTCACTTGTAAGAGGCTTCTTGTAAAGTGGCAAACCAAATGGCAGAAGAGGTCACAAATGTGAGGCACATAGTAACAAGCTAGCTGAGTAGACAATTCATGCATGCTTAAGTGTTGGTTATTATGTGTATTGATACCTGGTAATTTATGCAAATAGCCCTCTCCCATGAGTCTGGACAGTGATGTTGCAAAGTGTGGCTGACAGGCTTGGAAGACAAATGTGTTGTAAACTAAGATAAAAGATGACCAAATCATGGAGTGGAAGCCTATAGATTCATCTGTCTGCATATATACTTATACTGCATGAAGTCAGCATGTCACATCTATAATGGGCTCATGCAGAGAACATCAGCCCTGCAAGGTATGTAGGGAACTTATGTACTATGTCTATTACTGTACTGCTGCTGCTGATTTTATTGCTGTATCTCAATAAAGAGGCAACTGTTTTGGAAAGGATTTGAGATTTTTTATTTTCATTTCACATCATGTGTTACTTCATTTTCCCTGATGACAGAATGTCCAAAACACCTCTTTGTTTCCTGTTAGAGATACTCAAACTGATTATGAATGTGATTCATGGTCATGATTCTTGAGTGTCCACCAGCCTCTCCCTTTAGGAGGACTGACACTTAGGTCACATTTTTAGGGCTGATGTTATCTGTTGAAGTTGCTTGGTGTCTCCATGGACTCACATAGCATCTCTCACTCATCTAAGGAGCTGTTAGGACATTAATATTGACATGGTTGACTTCATTATGTGTGTGTGATCAATAAGTTATTAGGGCTGAGTCCTGAACTAGAGTTTGAAGTAGGATAGGGGAATGTTATTCCGGGGCAGTTCATTGCACATGTCTCATGCACAAAAGATAGCTAGGGTAAAAATGCCTATGAAGACTTTTGGGGAGAATGGGGAAATAGGAGAATAGGCTTGTGGCTGCTGTCACTGCTGGGCATTGGTACCATGAAATGTACAGACCTTCTGGCACAAAAGGGGTACTAAATCCTTGTCTGATACAAGGCTTGTCTCCACAGGTTTATAGACAGAAGGGAGAGGCTGGTACAAAGGACGCTATGTGAAGGTCAAGGTGTGTGCTCTGCTGCTTCCAGCTGGCAGAAATTGGAGAGGTTTAAAATGCTGACTTTGAAGTTTGATCTGATTTTACTAGCCCTCTGGATTTGTTTCTTTGAAAGTCAAGTGTGGGAAGAGACCTTATTTGAGGGCTGCAATTTTCCTTCCACTTGTGGGAGCCTGTGTTTGAGCTGTGCCAGAGACAAGCAGAGAGCAGTGGCACCAGGTTTGCTTGGAGTGGCCCAGCAAAGGCTGCCAGGAAAAGGAGTCTGGGCTGAATCTGGATGATGTACCTGGGTTTCCTGGATAGACCAGAAGATGAGACAAGGAAGTCTCCAGGTGCAGTGGTGATCCCCAGAGGGGGAGAGCATGTGCATGCATGTGTCCAGGATACATGCTCAGAAGAGTCCCAAAGGGAAGCGGATGCTGGTGCCCCTGCTTACTATTGAGGAACCTCCTTCATTCCTTTTCAGAGAGAAAATGGAAATCATACACTTAACTACTCATCAGCCAACATGGTTGTTTGCAAAATATTTACATCCTTTTTCTACCATTGAGTTTGAATATGAGACAAGGAGAAGGATTTCAGAGGAAGACAAGGTAGTTTCCAAGGGATTTGCAGCAAGGATTTCACTACAGGGCAACTTCTCAAAGGAAATATTCAAGAAACGTTAACACTTGATCCTGACCTCCAGTGTAATTTGGAAAATCAGCTCTCTAGCTCCTGATTAGAATGTGTGACTGACAACTCTATAAAAACCAGCCATGCTTTAAAGAGGAGACCTGGCATCTGAAAGATATTACCCATCAGTCTGTTCGTAACACCACATTAGGAAAAGCAGGACCAAAATCAGGATGACATACCTGGAGCTCAACTTCACTAATTAGCTGTGACTGCCTGAGTGATTCTGGGCAAGCCTCAACACCTTTGCTTCTGTTTTCCTATCAGTCAAAGATGGTTTTCCTGCTGTGTGAATGCGGTGATGTCTGCCTTCTCTCAGCACTCCAGTATTTCCAGTCTGTTTGCCAGTTCCTACCTCTGTCCAGGACCAATGATTGATCTGTTACCATATGTCTGACAGGGATACCTGGCAGCTGTGGCAGAAGTTGCCTTTCCCTCCTAGATCTCCCCAAGGAGCCTATAAAGGCTATGTGGTGCCTGTTTCACATGGACCCATGTTCACCACAGTGGCATAGAATCATAGAATAGTTAGGGTTGGAAAGGACCTTAAGATCATCTAGTTCCAACCCTCCAGGTATGAGAACAACAGTTCAAATCTTCTGGATTTGTGGTTTCAACCTGCTTATGGGTTCCCTGGTCTTCCTATCAACACCAATCCTAGTGAAATGGTACCCAATCTCTAGTTGGTAGGGATGAGCAGGTTAAAGTAAATATCTTTGTGTACACTTGTGAGCCTGGTTAAGTGCAAAGCTTGTGTTAATGTGGGTCATGAAACAGAGGGTGTTGGCAATGACAACGGGATGTGTTAATCTATGCCAACAGTTTCACCAAGGCCTTTCTTGGCTCCTTTCTGTCAGGTAGCCTTTGGAGGAACAATTTTTTCTCTATCTCTCACTTTCTTTTCACCTTTGGTAGTCTCAGTCTTGTGTAACCTGTTTTGTTGTTCCATTTTGTTCATCCGAACTTTCTAAGAGTACATCTCCATCTCTATCCCATCTCCACTGGGATGGTTTTGAGGTGCCAGCAGTTTGTACGGGTGTCTCTGTCATGACTTTTGGAGAAGTCATGGTCCAAGCTGTGGTTGGAGCCCTTGTCAGCTCCAGGGATCAAGTACATCAGTCACAGGGGCTGCATGAAGTCTTCTTCTTACTGAAGCAGATGAGCCTTATCTGCTGGCTGCTGCTAAAAGCATTGCCAGCAAATTGCAAAAGAAATTACCAGCAAAGGCAAAGAGAACTGTAATGGTCTTTGCCGGGACAACTCTGTGCTAAGAGTGAACCTGTTTTCATGCTTCATGCTCATGCAGAGGTGGAAGGTTTGCCTTTGTTGTCTATCAGAGTAGCTCCATATGAGACAATGGAAGGAGAAAGAGCTCTGCTTTCCAAGCCCGGCTTCCTTTCTGCTGGGACAGACATGCCAAGACAGACTGCCAACCTACCTGTTTTCCCTCTCCTTCCTGCTTTCTGGGACTATCCTGGGCATCTGGGCTTTTTCTTGGCCAGTAAATGCTCTATTGCATTTTGACCTTTGAGCTGCTGGAACTTGCTTCTGCTGGGAGCTCAGAGACTTGACGATCCTCTGCCACAACTCGCTCATGTCTTTTTTTAAACATTTTAACCAAAAAACCCAGCCACCCCCAAAAGAACAGCTTGTCAGGTCTGAGCTATCCACCAGGGAAGACACATCACTGCCCACCACAGCTTGACCAGGTTTTGGCCATGTGACAGTGGGTGTGACAAAGACACAGAGAGAAGGAGAAGATGAACACATGCATGCAGTCATTCAGGTGCTTGTCGTGTGTACCATTGCTTTGGTAGAAGCTCACTTCCCTGCTTTACTTACCTCGCATGGGCAATGGAGGTATATTCTTTGGCTGCTTGTGCTGTTGTGTTGGTGCTATGTGTTTTTAAGTCACTGAAGGTGGGTGGTTAGCATGGCTTGCTTCTAGCTGTTGGGATATTTTGATTGCAACCTGCATAATATTGGACATGTTTCTGGAAGACCCTTTCTTTCAACTAAAAGATCACAAAAGAATTACATCCTTTATTCCTTCTCAAAAACAAGCAAAAGAAATCTTTCCATGTTTGTAAAAATTTTTGTTGTGGGCCTTATCCTGGGCTGGTATTCTGACTTCCCCGTGGTAGATACTACAGTGAAATATGATCTTACATATCCAGCCCATCTTTCACTACATATTGTACGTGGTGAATGATAATGTCTGACTGTGGACCACAGTTTAGAGAACATAAAGTTGGGCAATTTGCAGTAAAATGTGGATTTAGACACATAACTGCTAGTCTCCATCATTCCCAGTATAACAGACGGTGGAAAAAGGCATTAAAATAATAAATTGTCCACTGAAAAGCTGTAAATCCAGACTCTGCTATGAATTTAGCAGTGCAGGACTGCCTTAATGAGCCATGGGCCTAATGCCACCTACTGACATGCTGTTCGACAGGAGACTGAAAGCAAGAAGGCTGTAACGCTAGAAATGTTATGGGATTCACTGGCAAGCTGCAGAGGTATGAAGAAATAGGTTAAGGAGGAAAATCATTGGTCTGTTCATGTTCAGAGCAGGAAATAACAGCTATGGCTCAGGGAGGTGGTGGTGTCATTCTGTAACTGCTTAAACATCACTTAACTTGTGGTAGGAATTTTTTTCTTTGGGTTTATTTGCAACTGCCCTTCACCTTGCAAAATGGTCATGATATTTGGTTGGTGCTGTCACACCAGAAGAGTAGGCACTGCAAAAAAAAAAAAGGTGGCAGGTTGGCATTCATTTGAGCCAGTACAACTTGAAAGAGTTCATGTCTGAGTTAATATGCTCAAAAGCAGAAAGCTAGAGCCACTACTTTTGCTTTTCAGATGAATCTCAAGATAGTGAGGGTTTGATTTAGCACTGCTGAAAGCTTCAAATCATCAGTACTGCAGCTATCTTAGCAACTGAGATGCAGCTAGAATTGCTGAAGAAATTATACTCTGAGCTGGGAATCAGAAGTGTATATATTACTAGGAGAACTGTTATTATTTAACAATAGAGATGTAATTACCTTAATAAAGTAATAATTATAAAATATACAATATAATTTTGTTATTAAGAAGCATTTAGATTTTAATATTTAGACATTAAAAGGAAAGCAAAATTCCCCTGTTTAAAGAATTACTCTGGTTATACTATCAGGGGAATTCATCTTCTGCATGAAAACCCAAAGCTTTATATGGCACAGCAGAGGGTTTTAAAATGCAAGCAAGGATAAATTATTTTTCATTTCCATTTTGTGTCTGGCCTTATAGGAGGTACAGATGAATGTATATTTCCCAAAACTATAGCATAGTGTGTGCAGGAAAGGGCTAGATCACTATCTCTGGACTCTGGACTGGGATTTATCTTGTGTAGTTTCAGACACTTATGTTGTTATCTTCTACATTTACTGCTAGATAGCAGACTTCCTGAGAGCTTTAAAATAGAGGCTTGAAAATGCATTTCACCTCTTCTGCTTTAAATATCTACCTAAGGATGAGATGAGTCATGTTCTTCATCTATGGTGGTGAAGGGAGCTGAGACAGCAAGTTCAGACAAGCCCACCCCATCTTTCATTTGAGTCCCGGGAGAGCAGACACGGTTGGAAATGGCAGCAGAACATTTCCTGCTGACCTTGAGTTAGGAAAGCTAAGCAGAAAGGGAGAAAGGGAGGTTCAGTTTCTCTAACAAGGTCTAAACAATCTCTGACAAGCAGCTGTGAAAGTATTTGCCACACAAGGTGCCTGTTGGTGCCTAAAAGCTTTGCCTACTTTCAGGCATGCAGCCTGCAGGCAGCTTATCAGGGTAAAGGAGATCTCACAGTCTGCTCTTCTCATGGGGTGCCCTTTGCTTGGAGCTTGGACCCAGGCAGCACTGGCAGCTCCTGCCCGGGCAGACTTTGGCTTTTGGTTTATCATGGCGGTGGGCCAGCTCTCAAACACTGTACAGACATATTTCTCTTTCCAATTCTTGCTTTTCTGTTGTCAGGAGAATCAAAGAAGGCCAACCGAGTTGATAGTTCTTGTGAAGAGGGTACACAGTCACCAGCATCCTGACTGAAACAAGCAATTATTACCCAGGTGAGAATATTTCAGTGACAAACTGCGTTAGGATAAGAGAACAATAGAAGCAGAGTGGGGGACACTGTCCATCTTGATGAGACTATGCTTCAGAAACTTGCAAACTTCAATGAAAAACTAATGAAAATTTAGCCTTGTTTTTTTCCTTATAACCAGCCCCCTCATATCTTTCAGCTAATGCATAATTTGCTTTGACATCTGAGTTGCAAGAAGAAGGGGGAAAAAGGGAAACTAATGGCAATATGCCACCTAATTATATCTACAACACAAAATCACTGCTTCAGCTGTATCTGACAAACATCAGGGAAGCTTTAAACCTAGCTATGCATGAAATTTCTAACAGACTTACCACGTGTGAAAATCGCCTGCAAAACATTAAAAAGGATAAATTCTACACTTTATTGTGTTCTAATTAAATAGACAATGAGGCACCGTATCTGTTTTTATTATTAAAGCTTTAGATTCTTGCATATCTCATTATAATAATTAACAATACCACTGCAAGTGAAAATCAGCTTTGAGGGAGCTGATGCCCAAGTTGTCATGAAAGAGAATAGTGAGGAGAATTGCTTTCTACTTAGAGAAAAGCAAGCTGTGAGATTTCAAAAATAATTATCATGACTGTGAAAAATCTGCTTGGCAGCTCATTTCATTTGTGTCTCAGGGTTGCCATTCTTTCTTTTCAATGATTTCTTGCTAGGTCTAAATACAGACCTTCAGTCTGAAGTTAATTCTCCCCTTCAACTTTCAAACTCACTTTTGAAGAGAACTGGGAACGAATTATGTTTGGTGACTTCCATGATACTTGGCGTTTAACTGCACTTCATTTCCATTCCTGGATCCAGACTTTGAAGTGCCACAGAGTTATTAATCCATCCTACAGTGTTTGCCATTTATTCCTACTGTAAGTTCTTGTTTTGCTGTAGTTGGCTTGTTTTGCTATAGATATGAGAAAATGCAGGCTAGCATTAGCAGGGGCATCAGGAGCATGTATCCAAGGACTTCACAGTCCGAGGTCTTGCTTTTGTGGCTGTTTGTGCAAATGCTTGGTTTTACTCTCCTTACTAGTCCCAATGTATGCATTAAGGTATATTATTTTTTAATAAAATGAAAAAAATGAGGAACCCTTGTAAACAGTTCCAAATGTTAAGCCTTGTCATAAAGAAACCCTCAATACTTTACAATGTAGAAACAGCACTCTGTTGATCATATATAGTGCTTACCTAGTTTGTTTTTAATGTGCAGCTATGGGAGTGTCAAGGGTATTCCTACACTGGGAACTGGAATGAGAATTATTCCTATATGGGGAACTTATTATGGGCTCCTGTTAGGACTGAGCACTTGAAACAAAACTAAACTATGCTCTGTTACATTTTGTCTTGGCTCTGTCCCCTGGAAACCAAAAAAAAAAAGCAAACCAAAAACCATGGAGGATGCTAAGTGCCAAAAAAGAATGGGATAAGATGGAGGTGTTACTGGTATTTTTCTAATATCAGACACTGGGGGCAAGTGCTCACACTGCCAGGCAGTAATACAAAATGAGGGCACTGATCCTTACCCCCTTTCCCTGTTTCTGATGGACTCTGTGTGGCTCCCTGCTTATGGCGGGGGGTTGGAACTAGATGATCATAGAATCATAGAATAGTTAGGGTTGGAAGGGACCTTAAGATCATCTAGTTCCAACCCCCCTGCCATAAGCAGGGACACCTCACAGTAAACCATGTCATGATCTTAAGGTCCCTTCCAACCCTAACTATTCTATAATTCTATGACACAAAGTGTAGGGTTGGCTCTCCTCAGCTGTTAGGTCTGAATTCCTCCCTAGTGCCCTAGGACTATTCTGCACCAAGTTACATGGATGGTAACATGACAGCTGCTGTTTTGGAGCAAAACAAATTAAATGTCACAGAGAGCAAAATTCTCTTTAGAAAACTCTTTTTATTCCAATGGATACAAGCTAAATGCTTGCTAGTGTACATGAATGTAATAGAAGGAGACCCTGCTTATAACATCTGAAGGATGAAAACACCATTCCTGGTGCTCAAACTGCTCTGAAACACAGTTTCCCCTGGTTACAGTTCTGAAGCATTCTCCTCTCCTGCGAATGTTTAATTGAGACTACTCCATTATTTAGCAAAGCAAACTGGGAGGCAGCTTTTAATAAAAGATGCTATTAAAAATACATTTTATTGTAGTATCAGGCTGTACATTGCAACCCAAATATTACTACTGGCAAATCAACAACAAACCCAAGTAATGATTTGTACATTCTGCTCTGACCATCAGAAAGTGATTTTTGCTCCTTAAGTGTTATATATTCATTTTCCTCCTCATTACAAGCTAGTCAAAAGTAGCAGACCAGAAAGGCACAGCCATTTCTTTCTGTGAACATTAGCGAAAAATTCATATGCCTATGTACTCCAGTGCAAAGCATATATTCAGGCATTAATGGCCATTGCATCAGGTTGACTGATCCCTCAATGACTGACTCCATTTGTGGAAAGCAGAGTTGTCTTTGTCCCTCCATTTCTCCTGCCATAGCTCCAGCTCATCTCTTGCCTAGACGCTAGTCACTCCATACCAATCACCACCATCTTTGGTCACAGGAGTCTGTCATCTTAAGTAAGTCCAGGAAAATTCTGAAGTGATGGACAAAGTTGTGTACCAAAAACCGCACTTCTAATTTCAGCTGTTTTGAGTATGTCCTCTACCAGCAAAAATAAATGATATTTCTACACCAACTTAAAATAATTATCAATACTTTAGCCAAGAATTTTGGCACACTGTAAAAATTTGAAGCATGAATATATTTATTATCCATGATTTTAAAAACACATCTCAGGGAAGAGCAAAAAGGCTTTTCAGATACTGCTGAAAAAAAACCGTTTAAGGACCATTTTGGTCTTTTTACCACAAGACTTTCAATTTCCTTGCAAGCCTATAGACATTGTTTGACCACTAAATATCTGTTTATTACTTTTATTTCTCCTGCAGCCAGGCTGGATAATGCTACCCCCACTTTTGCTGCCTCAGCTACTGCTCTGCTGGTGTGGAGTGCTGCTGAGCCCTGGGCCAGCTCTCTGCACAGTTGACTGTGCTGGTCTTATACTCACTGTGTAGCTCCCCAGAGACCTCCTCAGATCCTCCACCTCTGCTACTCAGATTCCTGTGTCTGGACTTCAAGTATTTGCATTTAAAATACACTGTCTTTCAATCCTTATAGTAATTGGATAAACAGATACACAGTTTGGTTCTGAGTTTGAGTCTGAAATACTTTTAGCAGTCTAGGCTATAAATCCTTGGACTGGATGAAAGGAGAGTTTATCAGGGGAAAGATTAAGTTTAAACCCAGTGTTTCCATGTTGATAAGAGCATTATTATTGCCATCAAGCACATGCACTGCCTATCTCACTAGTAAGTAGCTCTAGCACGTCATTCAGCTTCAAGGGTTGTTCAAAGGATTTTTTGCTGTGCTCTTGTTAGCTTTGGATTGACCTTGCTTTCTTCGCCTTAATGTTTTGTTTGTCTGACAGACAAGTTTTAGAATAATTTTATAAGTATTTACAAAGACAAAACTAAATCCACTTAAGCATTCTTATGATAGCGTACAAAAATACTCCATCTAAAAGTTATGTTACACAGTTCTATTTTAACTATAGATATGTATTTCTATAGATACATTTCAGCAAATAATATTTAATATTTGGTTTGTCTTATTTAGGTGTAGCTGTTGCAAGGGGAAGAGAATCTGTGTTCTTGCTGGCTGAAACTTCATCACAAGCAGATACCTACACATTCACTTCTACTATCTCTTAGCCTCTGCATTTAACCTGGTCCCATGGTGTTTCTTGGTGACTAGCCAAGGCCCTAGGTTGAGGAGCTGGGCTTCTGCCCAATGTGTTCAGAAGACTTGTGGTTGCACATGCAAAGAGTATTTGAAAAACCTTTCTTTCTTTCAGATTATACAGTCTGACATCTTCAAGAATTTACATCAAGTCTTCTTTTCTGGCTGCCAACAGTATTGCTTTTTCTGATACTTCTCAACAATGTTTCTCTCTCTCATCCTTGTCAATGGTGGCACTCTTTCTTAGACCTACCAGCAGTTGCTCAAGACCAGCTGTGTGTGGCAGCTATTTTTTTTATCACATGCTGAAGTTTGAAACGACTGGACCTCTTTGGCTAAGTTTGAAATGACCGGACCATTGTTCTTTGGCTAATTCCACAAATGGCACCTGGTCAACATCACACACAAATGATCTTCTGCTTGTTCAATATCATGCACAAAGAATCTTCCATATGACTTTTGATCAAAGAGCATTCACCTTCAGCAGCTGCATAGTGGTCCTAAAAAGTAGAACATGCTGGAGCATGTTGAATAATGAAGTGGTTTTAAACATAATACCTGGGTAGTGTTTTGGTGTTCCTAAACATAGAAGACCAAAACACTAGTACATTTTCATAAAGCAAATGAATGAAAGTCTTTGCAGTCCATCTTAATTTCTTGTCAGTCTTGGTTGATCTTGTTACAGGGTTTGAATGATATTGGCACAGATCTCTGCACCTTGGGTTTTTTTTATTCTGGCATCCTTAAGTGACATGCTATATACTTCTAAATTGTTATTCTTCCTTGTTTGCAGCCCTCCAGTCGTTTCCTACTGCTATTTCAGTATTAGCACCCTGTCCACCTCTTGTGCAGCCTCAGAATTACACAGAGTAGGAGTATTCCAGGATCTGACTTCAGGCATCTGCTATAGGTGTCCAAACTAGGAATTAGCATTGAGAGGCCAGGGAAAGAGTTCAGATGCTGCTTTTCTGGGGAGACAGCCTAGGTTTCCAGGTCAAGAACCTGCCTTTGACTCCTTGAGCTGGATTGTGTTGCAGCAGGATGGTGCTGTTCCCTGTATGCTTTAAAACCATTCAGTGGTTAAGCATGTTCAACTATACATCATTTGCTGAGTGTAAATAGGTTCAATGGTTTTCAGTCATGCAAGCAATCTGTCCTATCTTTAACATTTTTTTAAATGAAAACCTGCAAACAGGGTGCATTTTGTTTGGTACAGTCTTGGTGATAAACTTTGGTGGCCAGTGTTACAAATATCATTGCGGTCATATAGAACCATAAATTACCACTTGAATTGAAACTCTATTTGCTGACGGATTGTTCTTCAATACATGGGACTTCAGATAGTCTGAAAAATGGACTAAAATTTCTCTTTGTTGTATAGCGGAATTGATCCTCATAAGATGGAAAACCTCTTACATCTCCTTTTAAAAGCCTAGTATGTTGCCATAAAATGAATTGTTTCATATTAATGCCTTAGTTCTATGATTAATGATAAAACTAAAGAATTTTTTTATGATACAAGAAACTGTTTAGCTCTATACAGAAGAAAACATGAAAGGACAAGTGGGAAACTCACCAAACAAGCAAGAAAATTTAAGAGAGAAGAATGTTTTGGTGACCAACGGTTACAGTTTTGCAGTTTCTGGCTTTTGCTTTGATTGCTTGTCTCTCTAAGTGTAATTTGTGTAACTGTGATAATGTAGTTAGGTGTAGAATAAAAAATGCTGCACAAAAGTTGGATTTGTATGTATACATGTGTGATGGCCCCATGACTTCATATATGGCGGGAGTGGGTTCAGGCAAAAAGTTTGATACATAAACTTTATAACAATGGTGTCTGAGCAATCCCCTCATGACACTGTAGTGTCTCACTCAGGAACAAAAGACTCCTCACTCAGGAACAGAGCACTAAACTCATGGCTTGCTTTGTGGCAGTTCTCTTATTCTTTGGCTAACGCTTAGCCAAGCTATGGCTTCAGCCTCTGCTGCTTCTGCTACTCTTCACTTATGGCTACAGCAGTGCCCAGCAGCACAGGCTTGCCTTTTATGACTTCAGGCTACTGAAGCATGTAGAAATGGCTAAGGTGCAGCACATAGGTGCCATTTGGGATTCTCCAGGGTACTAAAGACACCTGCCTGGTCCTGGCAGATATGCCATGGGGCTTGGGGGAGATCTGTGTTCTTCCAGAGGGGCAGGTGGAGGCCAGGTGGGTACTCTGGGGCATCTGAAATAGTGCTGGCTACCAGTGCTCAGGCGACCAAATCACATTCTCAGAACTCCTCTATAATCAAGGGGGAGCAATAATAATTTTTAGAGGATGGTTCAAGACACTAGGTAAGTTGAATCATGCTGCTATTTCTTTTTCTGTTGACTGCAGAAGACTCTTCAGATGATAATGCTCCCAATGCTAAGCATCTCAGTTTGATTAGATCTGGGTTTGTACATCTAGCTGTTCCAGATGACACGGTAACTATGCAAAAAGCATATGCTGATTCTAATTAGTTTCTGATTAGACCCAGGCAAAGTGTTTTTCTCTGAATAACATATTTACAAAAAAACCCCTACAGTTTCAAGGTGGCTGAAAATAATTTATGATATTTGTCTCAGTTTTGCCAAAAGACTGGGCTGCATTAAAGTGACAGCAAGCTGTAAGGAAAAGTCAGAGGAGTTCACTTTGATCTTTTTTGAAATTCTTGTTCCCACATTTGTCTGTTGGATGAGGTTCTCAGTCCAACAGGAGCAAAAGGGCACAGACCCCACATTGCCACAGGAGGAAAAGCACACTGCCTTGTTTTTCTCATACGAAGTTCTCTTTACTTTTCAAATACTGATTAGAAGCCTGTTAGTCCTTGACAATGGTAGGTTGGCTGGTAGACTGAAGCCATGGCACATCATGACACTTAGCACTCTTTGCTGCTGTTTTGTTTTTATTCACTTGCTGCCTTGGAGCAGAGGGCTTGTTGGAGGCAGGGCTGGCCTCCTTGCACTGGGGCTGCACCCCTGCCTCACACCGGTTACTGCAGACAAGGGTTCACCTTCCTCTCCTGCTTAAAGATTGTTTCTTTTCCTTTCCAGGAATGTGGGGTGAATATGATGGTCCTCTGACAATTTTGCCTCAGCCTTTTCTGCTGATGCCACTACCTTTGTAAATGTAAGCCAAGAAAGACTTGGATTAGAGAAGGGATTGGGTCTTAAATTTCCCTCAAAGAAGAATGAGAATGACTTTTACTGATTCATTCTCATTCTGCTTTGAGTATTTCAGGATATTACACAAAGCAGAGAGCCACCAACAGGAGGGATTACAACACCATCAAGAACAGCCCATAACCTGGTCCTTAGAAAGCCTTCCTGAAGCAGGGCAACTCTTATGTGGAACCCAATATCAGTAACGTGGGTGCTGTAACTGTAGGGCTGCTGGCCACAAGATGTGCTGCCTCCTTCAGCAGGTTTGCAAGTCTAGTCGTTTTGTTTTCATTCAGTTTCCCCTCTGTTTTTCCTTCAGAGAGCAAATGTCAGGATGACAGCACATTTTTCAGGGGTATTGTTTTCCTGGCTTGTTTTGACAAGAACTGGCATATAGCATGGCTCTATCCCCAAGAATGTGTCTGTGTGTGAAATAATGAGCAGCAGTCATTTTGCAGAGCTTTCCAACTCTGCACACAGAAGGCAGAAGTAAACCGAGAGATCCCAGCTTAAGCAGCCAGGACTGCCAAGGCTTTAAGAAGCACCTAATTCTCTCCATTAGCCACACAGGGGATAAACAACAAGTCTAGTGTGGAAGAACTGGTTCCCTCAGTGCTGATCCTATCTAGCTGCAAGATGAGCATCTAAGGCAGGAGGGCCAAATGCTCTCCCCTCATCTTGACTGCATTTATGGGCAAATGCTAGAAAAAGCAGATGAGTGACATTAAAATATAGTAATAGAGTATTAGTACAAGACATTGGGAATTCAGTTTATTTGGGAACTTGAGTAAATTGCCTTTTAAAGGCTTTCTGTGTATCAACAGGAATTGCTGTAGAGAGAATGCTTAATTTATTTACTTGCTGTATTAAATTGGATAATTTACACAAATTATCAGCCATAAATTGGCCATGGAGAAAATCAACCTGATCTCTATGAATTAGTTTATCTGTGACCTGTCTTAAGCTACCTGATAGGATTTTGATGCATACTTAATTAATTAAACAAGACAAATGTCACTGAATGAGGTTCTAGCTTATTCATCTTATGAATCATAGCTGTAGGTGTTCACCTCTTGGGCTGTGCATTACTGCATGATATACTTCCCATCTGAAAGACTACTTTCTCTAACAAAAAAATCTATAAAATATTCTATTTGATACCCATCGACACAGTTGCTTATTTCTAAACTGCTGAACTAATTTCCTCTGAGGTAATTGAGTCAATCAGTTCCTCATTATTTAGCTGATCCAGCTCTAGTATTTTAATTTAGATGTTCAATAATTTCTGGTCCATCAGCTTATTTGATGTGCACATCTCTTTATTACTATATATTAACAATTTCCTTATTATTAATTTTGATCCAGTTGATATTTTATCACTAAGAACACCTAACCATTACTTGTGAAATTACTTTGTGTTTTGAATTATTTTTATAATGGATTTATTATTAATACATACAAATAACATGGAATGTGAAATGGATGTACAGACATTTATATACAAAATTATAGACACTAAAACTCAGTTTGGTGGAAAGCTGAAATAGCTATTTGATGGTTGTTTTAGCTAAAGAATAGTCAGCTTTTTAAGTATCTATATTACAAAGACATTTACAGAATTATTTGTAATATTAACACATGTATTCAGCAGCTGGAAGAGGATCAGATACCTAACAGTAAGGAGAGAAAATAGTAATAAACAATATGTATTTTATAATTTTAGACATAAATTGATAAGCATATGTAAGAAGTTGGTATGAAAGAGAGAAAAAGAAGAGAAAAACATTCCTACCATGCAGTGTCCTCATTTTCCAAAAGACTTTCCCTTTGTTAAGGAAGTTGTCCTGCCTCTTATTTTCCTCGCCATTTAACTGTGGAAACTTACAGCATGGAATCCCAGAAAATCCCTTTGTAAGCCTATATAAAAAGTCCTTCATTTGCAGCAAGTCTAGAATGTCACCTTTTGAGTTTCCTGGCTTTTGACACTTTAACCCCCTTGTCTTCAAGGATCTGCCTGGGATAAATCAACACTAAAAAGATAGGAAACCTTGAGCTAGTGCCAGCTTGCTAACTTGGGCCATGAAGCCATCCTTTAGCTGAAACTATAAGGAGTTAGAGCACTATGCTTGAAAGCTGCTTCATGGATTTTTGTGATATAGACACATTTTTATTTGTGCACTTTGATCATGGTGTTGTCCTTAAGACATAGTTATCTGTGACTTTGGTGTTGGCCAACTTGAATGTGTTATATGCTGATGGCACAATGATTGGGAGGTACATGCAAATTGCTGCTCCTTTACTACAGTGTTCTGGGAAAGGAAACCCCTTGCTGTTCTCTAGCAAACAGCATCCTCACGACTGCTATGTTCAGGGAGCTGAGCCTTGCCCTGGGCTGAGATGGTCCCAGGATGAAGGGTGTTGAGGTAGACATTGCCCACTGAGGTTCTGCCTACATGGCTTGTCTGTTCTACTGAACTGCAATAACTTATTAACTTTCTCAGACAACTCAATGTTTATGTTTTACCCTTCTGAGTGCTAAGATAATGCCTGTGAATTTAATGCAGCATGTGAGTCTGCTGCTGGAACCAGAAAAGTGGTGAAAAATACAGCTGCAGCATGAAAAAATAGAAAATCAAGGAGGTGGGGACAACAGGCCATGCAGAAGTCAAGCCAGTTTCTAGAAAAGGTCAGTTCCATGCTTAGAAGAGGTGAAGAAACCTTGGGCCAATGAACTTGCATAAATTGACTTCTGGCACTCCATACTCTCTTGGGACTTTAGACACTGTAAGGCCAGCAAAGTGTAGACAAAAGCTTCAGTTTATACTCTCTTTGTTTGAAAAAATAAATAGTTGAAGAGAGAAAAAGACCACCCAGAGTGCATAAAATGGAAGAGATAATGACTGCTGAGCAATTATTTTCTGTCTCAATTCTCTCTTGTGTGTTGTGTGCTGGATTGAAATTTCACTCAAGCAAGCCATAGTTTCTTGTCACAGGCTTTACTTTGATTGCAGTCCCCATGAAGACAAGCTCTATGGAGGAGAATCTGGTAGAATATCTTCTGCAGAAAGAGGACACCATTCCCAGACAAAATCTCCTGCACTGCTGTTCTTCAGACTTAATGATTTATATGATCATCAGACCCTTCCCTGAGTCCTCTCAGGGCAATTTCTGCCCTTGCAAAATGTCACTTACCTTCGAGCTGTCTGATCCAACACAATGCAGATATTGCCTCCTCTGGTATTCTGCAGTTCTTATGTGCAGTAGTGAGTACTCAGGTAGTACTAATACTAGTAGCACTAATAAGTAGAAATATGTAGTAAGTGTACCTAGCATGAAGTAGATCATGAGCTTCAGGTCTGCAAACCAACTCTCAGAGCTTGGAAATTCTAGAAATTATTTATAATTCTAGAAATTGAATATTCTCTTATTCATATGCATGGCTGGTTTTGTTGGTGAGCATAAACCGCATCAATTGGTGGGCACTACCAGAGTGCTCTTTTCCTACTTGTTAAGGAACTAGGCAAGTTAGTACCAGCAGAACAGAGACAGCACTCAGATTGTTTGTTAATGTGTCTCTAATATGAGTTAGCTAATACAGTGTGACATTTTACTTAAAACTGACCTAAAAGCCATTTAGAGAATATTTAGGCATAAAAATTCTGATTAATTGTGTATAAGTATTTACATGTTTGTTAAGAAGATGAAACTCAGCAGTAATTTTAGCACTGTGGTAACACCAAAGAGGGCAGGATAGTTTTGCAGTTATTCTGAACTTTGAGTGAACATATGGTATGCATTACCAAGCTCTAGGTCCTCCACTGTCCTTGGAGAGCAGTATATGTAAAGATGAAATTTGTGACCCTGTAAACTACTCTTCAGTGACCCTGGCAAATTGTTGCCAATGATCCAAGATGAAACATCTTTCAAACAGCCATTCTCTCAGTGTTTTGCATAGTTTGAAGATACTGCCTGTGAGAAGGCAAGAATGAAAAATCAAAACACACTAGGTAACTCACATTCAGCATCATGAGGAGATCCTCATGCCAACTGTCAGGTTCCTCAGGTCAGCTTCCTTTGTAAACAACAGGGAGGAACAAACATCTCTAGGCTGTACAGGGGAGGAAGAAGCATCTCCCATCCTAAACAAGATGTCAAGCATAGATCAGACAAAACATATCTGAAAATACATCTGCTAACTAGACACTTGAGATGACTGGCTTAGAGGTAGATTGTAGACACTGGAAAAACTAGGTGAGGATGAATCCCACTACACCTGACTTCTCATTTTTCTGAGTATTTTACATTATGGCAATTCTTATTGCTCTAGGAGCTTTTGATCAGTTCCAAAAGTTATTTGCTTCTGGTGCTGTCTTTTCCACTGAGGTAAGCATATGTGTGTAGCTTTTCTGTTTTGAATGTAATTTAAGTAGATAAATGTTGCACCATTCCAGTGTTGTCCCTCACTGCATTAAAATTTGTCATTTTCCTTGAGGAGAGAACTGAGCATACAGTGTAGAACTTCATTTCATTACACTTCTAGATATGTGTATCAGCAAAAGCTTGTGTTATAAAGCATACTTTATGCAGAGTTGAGGGTTGTGAAATATGAGATGGTTTAGCATTTCATTTGAAACTATATACCACATTTCCCATGTCGCTATGCTGCTGAAGGAGAATAAGAGAAATTAGTTCACCTACTTGCTGTTTATCAGGTACACAAATGCTGTACTCTTTAGTGCTTTCCTGAGCAAGATAAATGTTTCTGCACCACTAAAGAAAAAAACCTGATTGAATCTTACTGAAGCTTTTCAGATTCTCAAGTCAGGTGAAATGTGGGTTTGTGGCAAGCTACAAAAATATAATTACAGGAGGAAATATATAGCCTTACTAGGAAGTTACAAAGACACACATTTTTGTAATAGACAAATCTCTTTGTAATAGAGCAGCACAGTCTCAAAACAATTTAGATACATGTCTGTAGCAATGATAGAAAGATCATATGGGCTGATCAATTTTTGTCACATGCAAGATATCAGGGCATTTTCACCCAAGGGGAAATAAGTTGTTTCATGTTGCATATCATCAATGTCATGCAACCTATGAGTCTTGGTGTTTCATATTTTCCAGCACAAATTATGTGAGGACTCCAAAGCTTAAGTCTCTATTATTTCCCAGAAGCAAGAAGATTGGCAAGAAAATGAAGAGATCAGTCATAAGCCTATGTAGCTCTGTCTGGTTCCTGCACATAAACAGGGCCCTTGAACTCCTGAGAACATTCTGAAGCAATGTTCATCAGTTCTTTCCTCTGGGCAGCACTTGTTTTACTAACTTCAATCACCTCAAAGTTAAGTTCCTGGACTCCCTTTCCAGTTAATGAGGAGAAATCACCACTGTCAGGGTGTGATTCATCTCTGCTGGTTTGAACATCTTGACTGGGGCTTGCACTCCACCCAACTGTTTCTACAGGATCTGTGGCTAAATAGTAGACATCAATGTTCTCATGCATATGGGTGGCTCCCCTGCAGCCTTTCATGAAGAATAAATGCTCACAAAAAATTAAGAACAATGGAGAAACTTTTTTACTTGAGTGGGAGAAAAAGAACACTCTCTTCAAAAGTGAGGGGAAAAAAAGGCGTAAGAATCAGTATGCAAGAAAGAGTGAAGATGGCAAAAGTGAAGAAAAAGTAACTATTACCTAACATATTAGACAGCGATATCACTCCGGATCTGCTTCCATTTATTTTAATGGTGACGTTCCTGCATACTTCATGGAATAGGATAAAGCCAAAGGCAGACACCTTTGCAAATGAACATATATCTGTAGGGAAGTTAAAGATCACTGATAGTGTTTAGAAGACTGAAACATAGGAGTGTTTAGAAGACTGAAATATCAAGCCAACTTTAAACATTAAAATTGGGTGTAGGAACTAGATGATCTTAAGGTCCTTTCCAACCCTAATTATTCTATGATTCTAATTAAGGAACATCATACTTCTCGATAATGGTTAAATCTTGCACAATATTAGTCATCGCCATTTTGTATACAAACCTGTTAGTTTTTAATACTTATCCTGACTTAGCTATGTGTATGCAATATCAAGGAGCTGATGTTGTGTAGAATGTAGTTAGAATGGATGACTAGTAGTTTTTGAAGATGATGAACAGGGAAAGGAGCAGGAGCACACTTTTGTCTTTAGACTGGATCATCCCAAAGCCTGCAAACACTTGTGGAAATGTGCAGTGGAACATCATGCCTTCTTCCAGCTCCAAGGTCCTGTCCAAAAAAGTTCAAATCGATCAGGCTTCATTGGGTTAGGATCCCGGTTCAGATACAGGTCAGTGTCACCTGTCAGTTAGCACATACCTTCTGTCATTTCTTGCTTTTCTGGGATTATGTGTGGAAACAGGAGAGAATCTGGTATTCATTCACCTAGGACAGAGAGATCAGTGAAACTTGCAAACTCAGTCAGTTGTGTTATTAATTCTATTAAATGTACAGATTTTCTCCCTTCATTTTTCTGATATATCTTCAGGTGATTCTGGTCTGTGCAGTAGGAAACCAAAGGTTTCTCAAGGTTTATGTTCTTTCCATAGCATCTATAGTATGTTGTGTTTTATAGGTCACTTCATCTTGAAAGTCCACCCTTTTAAAACTATACTCTAGAGGGATTGATGATTGACTTGCACAGTTGGGGACATTTCAGGTCTTTTGACTCCTGAGTTTCGTGTCCTGTGTGATGGTAGTGCTTCAGAAGCCTAAGATAAAGCCTGTTCCATGTTAGGTACTACCAGTGCACAGACTTCTCAATGGCTTGTGGTCCCAGACCTGTCTGCAGGATACTATGTGTTGCCCCACCAGAGTTGGTGAGCACGTATGGAAGGGAGTGAGGTGTGACCCCAGGCAGTACACATGTACTTCACTTCAATTTCCAGCAACTATAGCAATACTTTCCTGTTAGGGTGGTGAGGCACAGGAATGGGTTGCCCAGGGAGGTTGTGAATGCTCCATCCCTGGCAGTGTTCAAAGCCAGGTTGGACAGAGCCTTGGGTGACATGGTTTAGTGTGAGTTGTCCCTGCCCATGGCAGGCGGGTTGGAACTAGATGATCTTAAGGTCTTTTCCAACCCTAACTATTCTATGATTCTATAATTCTATGACGGTTCTTTTCCTTTGTCACCAAGGTTGAAGTGTTCAGACTTGAGAGTTCACCCACGAGGGATGTCAAGGCTGAAGAGGGCTGTCTTCTACAATGTACTCTGCTTACACCTTGTGGTTTTCTGCTATTGCCCTCTCCCTTCTCTCAGAAAGGGGTCTTCTCTGCTCCTGGTACTGTTTATCTTGGTTTTGATTTTGCCAGTCATTCTTCTTGTGTATTTGAGAGGATGTCCTGCCTCCTTGCTGTCCTTTTTCCTATCAGTGAATGTCAAATAGGTGTCAATTACAGTTTCATGTTGTTACTGTGTTAATAAAAACCACAAGGATGATACAAGGAGCTCAAACATTGAGATGTCTGTTTTATTACCCAAACCTATTGTCTGAGTGTCTGGGTTCAAAATAAAATCACGAATGTAGGAAGAAGGAGTATTAAGGCCCTGGAGGAACAGAGAAGTTTCCAATGTACACTAAGGTTGCTTACCCTAGTCCAAAAGAAAAACTTGGAGTCCTGACTCCTTAGCAAATCACAGATGCCTTGGACACTCTGCATGGGTTTCTGTAAAAGCTCTAATCCAAAATCTGATTTTTTATTTTGAAGTAGCATTGAAGCTCACTTCTACACCTAGCAACTTCTTAGTTAAGGACCATGGTTAATAATCAAGAGAATCATTTCCCTAGAAAATCCAGATCATCTCATTTAAAACATATGCAATGGTGAATTTCTTTACTTAGGAAATACTATAATACTATAATATTACAAACTCCTTGTTAGTTCCTCTTGACGTATACTGGTGTACCTGCAACCAGCTGAACACCCAGCACTGTGATTACCTGGGAACACAGAGCTTGTCTCCTATTATTTGTTCTACTCAAAGCTGAAATAAGCATTAGCTGTGTTTAAATGAATCCACACAACAAAATGTTAGTTTTTATCCCAGGGGCGGATGCATCAAGTTCCTGAACTCATGGGTATGAAAGCCAACAAATGAGGTAGGACTGTTCTTTTAAAGTAGTTCATTTAAGCACTTTCTGATGAGGTTAGGGCACTGGGGTGCTGTGTTCATAACTACCTGGTGTGCAGTGAGGCTAAATTAAGATTCTCATTCCTTTTAACTACTCATCCCTGTGAACAGTACAAATTGATACAGTCCCTAAGTGTTTTATTTGCATCAAAAGCAATGCTTGTAATGTATTTGAGAATGTAAAACTTGGGCAGTTCTGACCTCTAAATTCTCTAAATTTCAATGAACAGTAGCTATAGTACTATTTTATTTCGTGATGCAGCACTCATTGATTGGTGATTACCTTGAACTTTATCCCTTTTTGATTTTATAGTTAACAGTTGAGGAAATCAGGACAGTACAGTGCAGGCAGTGTTGCTAGAACTCATGTAATGATTAGCTTGACAACATATCCTTAAAGTGAAAGCAGGATTTTTTTTCATGCATCAGTGGGAGAAAGAAGTAATAATAACTAAAGAATAATTTTGTGAAATGAAGCTTCAAATTAATTCTGTACTTTCTCTCTATAGTTTCTAAGTGAGCTATGAAAATGTCTCTTGAAACTCAGGGATAGTTCACACTTTCTAAGTTTGGATACTAAAACTTTAGACGCTCAGCCTACCTTAGGTAGTAATCTGGCTGTAATTCTAAATATAAACTCCCTTTAGAGAGAGATAGGCTGCTTTAAGGGGTGATTTAAAGCAGAAACATAATTTGAAGTGATCTGACGTTGCATACAGGAATAAAGTCGTCTCATGGTATCTTGCCATTTCTTGCCTCAGAAAGGGAGCCACTTGGCATGTGCAGAAGCAAACCCTGTGGTGGTGAGCAGTACAGATACTGCTCCTGTCAGTTAAGGCTCTGGAGTGAAACTGGGCGAGTTTCTATGTGGTGATAATTTATCTTCCCATTGTGTGTACAGGGAGCTTAGGAAAGCTACTAGGTTTAGCTGGAAATGCCAAGTCTAAGTGGAAGCATTAAGCCTAGCAGCCTGTCCAGCCTTTGGGTTCACAGCCTTTATAACATCCTTTCAGGAAGGTAGTTATGGGCTTTCATACAGATAAAAGCTTTCACTCTATAGCAAGTGGTGCAGTTCTCCCTTTTAACTGTTTGGGGTTTGTTTTTTTTTTTTTTTTTTTTTTTTCTTTTCATTTTTTTTTTTTTTTTTCTTTCTTTTTGTTTTTA
>NDXB01019281.1:114402-135860 GCA_002631895.1 Agapornis roseicollis
TTACTGTTTGGGGTTTTTTTTTTTTTTTTTTTTTTTTTACCTTTCAGTTCTTTTAGTTCTTTCCCTTGCATCGTGAGCTAAGCTGACAGCTAAATACCAAGCAGCCACTCGCTCACTCCCTGCCACCCCAGTTGGATAGGAAAGAGCACTGGAAAAAGGGAAACCCCACAGGTTGAGGTAAGGACAGTTTAATAATTTAAATGAAGATAACAATAACAATAGCAATACCAATAGTGAAAAATAAGAATAACCAAGACAGACAAGTGATGCACAGTACACTTGCTCACCACCTGCTGACGGATGCCCAACCAGTCCATGAACAGGAACCGGTGGCTCCCCTTTATATGCTGACCATGAAGTGCTGTGGTATGAAATATCCCTTTGACTAGTTTGGGTCAGGAGTCCTGTCTCTGCTTTGTCCTGGCTTTGTGTGTCCCTCCTCACTGGTAGAGCATGAGAGACTGGAAAGTCCTTGATCAGGGTAAGTGCTGCTTAGCAACAACTAAAACATGGATGTGTTATCAGACTGAAGCCAAAACACAGAACTGCATCAGCTACTAAGAAGTAAAATAAACTATCCCAGCTGAAACCAGTACACTCTGCTTGTCTTATTCTGGTAACATGTTTTTAGACTTACAGCCAGAAATTTCAAATCTTTTACCTAAGTTTCATGAGTTGAAGTTTCTATTTGTTGCTATTTAAGCAGTCAACTTGCATTTATATGTGTAAATGCCTCTTCATATATGATCAGCATATTTCTAAAAATTATCAGTGATTCTCATGATGACAATATACCCTCTTAGTACCAGTAGTTAGGTGAAGAACAGTGGAATTAAACTTGAATAATTTATGGGAATTATTCTGATGCTTAGTTTTGCTTCTGTAGGTTTTCTTATGGGTTCATTTTTAGATTGTTTATAAGCAAAAAGACACACAAAGGAAGAGCTTGAGTAGACAAAGACCATAATCCTTCACAATTCATATTGTACCAGTCATTAAAAACATCTCCACTCCTTCTAGGCTTCAAAAAATGGCTATTTCATTAAGTAAAAAATGCAGACTAGACATGGTATTTCTTGCAGTGCACACAGAATTTTAAAGATAGCTGTTAAATGTAAAATTCCAGATCTATGACAACAGGATTTGAAGAAAGTAAGACACAACTAATATTAATACATAGAAATTGTTTCCAACAGAAATCTACTACAGAATTCTTAGCCAGCCCCATTTGAGGCATACCAGCAGAAACAGGCCCATCTACTGGGACTGTCTTCCCTAACCCTCACCAGAAGGTGGTTAATTTTAAGACTTTTCTTCTAATCTGGATGTTGTAATAGAAAATTGTTCTTAAAAAGAGAAAAGGCTTATTTAACTCTTTACTATAATAAAACAATTCTTCACAATGAGGGTGGTGAGGCAGTGGCACAGGTTGCCCAGAGAAGCTGTGAATGGCCCATCCCTAGCAGTGTTCAAGGTTGGGGCTTTGAGCAACCTGGTCTAGTGGAAGGTGTCCCTGCCCATGGCAGGGGTTTGGAACTGGTCAATCTCTTGAGGCCCTTTCCAACCCCAAACTTTCTATGATTCTATGATTTTGAAAGTCTTAAACTGGAAATGAAAAATTAGCTTGTTGTGTAAAAGCTCAAGAGTGTTACTCCAGATGAATGATGAGGAGAAAAATCCTCAAATTTTACAAAGCTGAAAGGGGTTTGTTGTTTTTGCTAGTAAATAAAATAGCAAAAAATATAATAATGAATGAAATAATTTAGGAATCCTTTTCAGTTTTAGTTCAAGACTGGTGCAGATTGTCTGCAAAATCTTATAGAATTAAATGTTTTCCAATACATTGAAGACTATGTGTTTGTGCGCTGTACATTGCATTTGTTTGGTAGGAAATCCCTGGAGAATTTGCAATAGCTAGGTTACTAATTCAGGAGATTATTTTAAAATAGCATTTGGACTCTGTTGTGGTTTAAGTGAAGTCAGTAACTCAGAACCACGCAACCGCTTGCTCACTCCCCCCCTTCCTTCCTCCCTGCTCCCAGAGGGACGGGGAGGAGAATCAAAAGAATGTAACTCCTACAAGTTGAGATAAGAGCAGTCCACTAACTAAGGCATAACACAAATCACTGCTGCTACCACCAATAGTAATAATGATAACGGAAATAACAAGGAAAGAGAGTACAACTGCTCACCACCTGCCATCTGATACCCAGCCCAACCGAGCAGTGAACTAGCCCTTCGAGGTAACTCTCAGTTTACATCCCAGGTATGACGTGCTGTGGTATGGAATACCTCTTTGTTTAGTTTGGGTCAGGTGTCCTGTCTCTGCTTCCTCTCAGCTTCCCCTCCTCCCTGGCAGAGCAGGAGACTCAGAAAGTCCTTGGGCAGACTATACATGACTTAGCAACAACTAAAAACATCGGTGTTATCAGTGCTGATCCCTGGCCAAAAGTCAAAACCACAGCACTGCACCAGCTACTAATAAGGAAAAAAAATGTCTGCTACTGCTGAGCCCAGGACAGACTCATTGTTTCAAAGGTGCAGTATGACAAGCTAAACTGGTTATTAAAAAAATCAGTACAATAAACTTGACTTAAAAAATGTCCCCAGAGCTTCAAAAGAACTGTGAGAAGACTGCAGCACAATTCAGGATGATTTATTAGGATCACCAGTTCTAAAGCTTATGGGCAGAAAGATAAAACCTTCAGCACTGACACCTTGAAAACCTTCTGAGACAGAGACAGTTAGCCCTGCAGAAGTTATAAAAAGAAGCATGGGTCAGGAAGATGCTTTGATGAGAATGCTGCCCAGTCATCTTCTTTTGAAGACAGAGAAAATGTGAGCTTTGAAAATGAATGTGCTGGAACTTTCACTGTTTCCTCTACTTTAAGGTTACATGCTGTAGTCTTGCTAACTATAGTGGAAGAAAGGTGACACTTTTGTAGAAGAAAGTGGAAACAGCTGAACACAACCAGCAATGACATTGTCTTTCTTGAGGTCAGAGAAAATGCTTTGGCAATGGTAGCCAACTGCCTCTCTGGTTGCTGGGAATACAGGATCCAGAAAGTACTAGCACAGCTCTGTTTGGGAAATGTACAGTCAGCTGCAAGAGGAATTTGGCAGAGAACAAAATATGGGGATATAAGAAAGCCATAATGTTTCACTGGAAATCTGTAGTGTTTCAGAGGTAGTAAGCAAGGGCAAATTTCTTAATAACAGATGGAAGAAGAAATTCTTACCAAAACTAAGAATTGTTGGACTACTTTACCTGGACATCATTCATTTAAAAATGCTGTGTTTATTTTCACATCTTCTCTGTCTCGGTTGCTGATCCACTAAAAAACCAAACCAAACCAAACCCCCAAAATGCAGTAGCTATCATAGAAAAAAGATAATGATGTTTTCCATATATGACTTATCTTGGAATTAGGTCCAGGAGAAAAAAAGAGGCTTTGCCTTGTGAAATGTTTATAGGGTAAGTTAGCAGAAAAAGAGTACAAAGAATCTCTCTATGGTGTAGGACTTGTGACTTGATCACTATTCATGCTCTGTGAACTATTAACAATATGATAGAAATGATACCGTGACCTGTGAATGATGGTTTTGTTATCTCAGGGCAAAAGTTTATGCTTCTAAGTATAAGTGGTCTGATTTTCAGATGTATTGAGAATGGGTACTGTGCTTGTGCTTTTCAAAATTGGTGATAATTGCCTAAATCCTGCTCAGAGACACCAATGGAAGCTGTGGATGGGTGCTAAGTATCAGTTAAAAAACAGGTCACTTTTTCAAGGAGGCTTTCATACTTGATGTGGGCCTTCATTCCTGATATCCAGGTTTCAAAATATTGAGCTTAATACACATTTATGAAGGAAATAATTTTTCTCTATGCTTCTCACTGCTTTTTGTTGCTGTTACTAAGGGAAAGCAATGCCAACTGTCTCTCTAAGCAGATAAGATTACGATGAGCTGCAGTAGTTTGGTAAATTCTTTCTCACTCATTTTATAACATACAATAAGGTGTGTATGTCAATATTTTATAGGATTGTTACAGGTCAAAGATCATCATTAAAATTGACAGAAGGCAAGGGACCAAATTCTTTTGTTAATTGCACATATGCAAGCTTGCAGGGGACAAAAAAAAAAGTGATGTTTTAAGGATGCAGTTAAGATGAAAATGTATTCATTTATAGATCTATAAATACATTTTAAGCAGATTAAGAGCAAAAGATATATGTCTTGTATATGATTGGTTCAGCTGGTTTTATAAAAGCTCAGAGCTCTTGGTATCCCCGATGAGAGGCCTTTGGACACAGATTTACTCTAGCTTATCATATATTTTTTCGTATATATTATTTTGGCTAAATTATAAATCACAGGTCTGCTAATAAAAAAAAAATGTTAAATTAGGTGTGTATAATGTACAAAGTGACTTGTTATTTAAACATATATTCTGAACCTTTATTCTGAACCTGATATCTTGAAAGATATTGTTCAAGATGCACACTTAAACAGACATTTATTATTTATTATCAGTATGAAAGCTTTCCAGCTCCCGTTCCCCAGGCTTTGCACCAACAGCACTGTAGCAATTGCACACAGTTGTAGCTGAACTTGGGATATGACTGAACACAAAGGAAGATGAGACCAGTATTTCTGACAGGTGAGGAATGGAGAGAAAAAATTCTCTTGCAAGTGTCTGTGCAAGACAACTGGCATCCATTGGGAGTTCTGCCTTGAGTCCTGACACTTGTGATGCGCTCATGTTAACCAGGTAGAAAATACCTTGAATGTCAATACATGTCTGGTTTAGAGACTAGCAATTCAGGGACACTGAGGGAATAGAGGCTCACTGAAAGTGCAGGGGGAGCAAAGTCTGAATACACGTCACCATGAGAAATACAGGACAGAGTGCTAGTCGTTGAAGTCCTCATTTCTGATTAATCCAACACAGAACCAAATATGCAAAGGCTTAGTGGATTTTGGGTATGTTAATCCTATGGTGTGCAAAGAGGTAATGGTAAGAACTGTAGGAAATTGCATACGTTAAAATATTAACATAAATTAGAATAAAATAGTAACAATGAAATGAAATATTTACACTGTTACAGTGTCTCCTGTTACAACTTTCCTGTCCTGACAGCATTGTGAGCTGTCTTTTGCATGGATTCCATGTCTCAGCCTCATAGTAGAGGATAACCCAAAGCCTATATATATTTCAAATACCACCAGTTTAATTACATAAGTCCTTCAGTCACTCAGGTAATCACAAGTGGGGGAACCTCTTCCACTGGATATCTCACAGCAGTACTGCAGCAGAAGTCTCTGCCTGCTGAAAAGAGAAGTGAGGTGGAGTGTGAAATTTCCTAAACCTCACTCACGTGTCACAGTACAAGCAGAGAGTTCTGAATACCTAAAGCTGCTAAATCATGACACAACTTAATTGTGAAATTCTTCTTGAAAGTTAAAGAAAAAAGAATTAAGGTTTGGGGGAGCTCCGTTATTTTATGTGCTGAAATCCCTCGGCTGTCTTTTATAGGCAGTGGGAACATGAGAGACCCCAAAGGGCATTTCCAATTCTAAAAAAAGATTTCTGCCTGGAAGCATGCTTCAGGCTGTTTCACCCTGATGAATTAAGTAAAGTGTCCTCAACTCAGGTACCTGTGGTAGACAAATTCATGTGACTTCCTCTCTAACAGATTAGGTATTCAGGATGAGATAGTAATCTCTCTCACAAATCAATAAGTCTGCTGGATTTGCTCCAGTATGTCCTTCTCTATCTTGTAATGGGGACTCCCCAGACTGGATATGGTTCTTCAGCTGTGATTTCACAAGTAACAAAAAGTCCTTCCCTGGATCTGTTTGCACTTTTATAACCAGGATACCAATGTCCTTTGCTGCAGCTGTAAAACCTGTTCCACTTGCCCACCCCAACATCCTAGCTAAAATTAAACCATATGACTAAGAGCATTATCCGGATGCTCCTTGGACTCTGACAGAGCTGGTGTTGTGACCACTTCCATTTCCAGTGTCCGACCATCCTCTCAGTGAAGAACCTTTTCCTATGTCTAATCTGAACTTCCCTTGATGCAGTTTCATTCCATTTCCTTGTGTCCTAACACTGGTCACCAGAGAGAGGAGATGAGCATCTCTTCCTCTGCTGCCCTCCTTGAGGAAGTTGTGGGCTGCAATGAGGTCACCCCTCAGCCTTCTCTTCTCTGAGCTGAACTAACCAAGTGACCACAACTGCTCCTTGTAAATTTTGCCCTTGAGGCCTCTTTCCATCTTGGTTGCCCTCCTCTGGACATATTATGACAGCTTTATGTCCTTTTTATACTGAGGTGTCCAAAACTGTACATGATACATAAGGTAGGGCCATGCTGGTGCAGCGTAGAATGAGTCAGTCACCTCCCTTGATCCACCAGCTGTGCTGTGATTGATGTCTCCTAGGAAATGGTTGACCCGTTTGTCTGCCAGGGAACACTGTTGAGTCACATTCAGCTTGACACTAACCCAAGATTTCTTTCCATGGGGCTGCTCTCCAAGCTCTCAACCCCCAGTTTGTAAAATAACCAGGATTATCCTGCCCCAGCTGGAGAATCTCACACTTGCTCTTGTTAAATTTCCTACAGTTGATGATTGCCCTGTTCTCTAGCCTATCCAGATGTCTCTGCAAGGCCTCCTTACCCTCAAAGGAGTCCACAACAGCTCGTTTAGTATCATAGCCAAACAACGTACAGTCAACTCCTGCATCCAGATAATTTATAAAACTGCTCAAAGTTTGGTTGACTTTAACAATATTCCTGTCAGCCTGTTTCTCCAGCTTGTCTAGGTCCCTCTGATTAGCAATATATTGACTGTACTTCCATATTTGCTATCTGTGGACTTGCAGAGGGTATACTGCTGTTCATGCTATTAAGGCACTAAACACTGTTGGACCTGATATTCATCCCTGATGGATGTCACTATTAGCAGGCTGCCAGCTGGACTTTGCACCATCCAGCACAATTCTTGGAACCCTGCAGTCCAGTCAATTTCCCACCCACATTATTGTTCTCACATCCAGCCTGTATCTTACCAATTTGGTGATACTGAGACTATGAAGACTGTGTCAAAGACCTTGTTAAATTCAAGGTCTGTGGCATCATCTGCCCTCTTCCTTATCTACAGTATCAGCCACCTCATCACAGGAAACAATCAGGTTGATTAGGCGTGATTTGCCCTTGGTAAATCTGTGTTGGGTGTTTTTAGACACCTTATCCTTCACAGGACCAGAAAAGTTTTCTAAGAGGTTTTGACCCATCATCTTCCCAGGGGCTAAAGTGAGGCTGGCTGGCCTGTAGTTCCTGGATCATTATCAATGAAAACTGAAGCAAAAAAGGAATTAAGGTTTTTCTCTGTTACCTGTCTGTCCTGGTTTCAGCTGGAACAGAGTTAATTTTCTTCTTCATAGCGGGTACAGTGCTGTGTTTTGGACTTGGTATGAAAATAATGCTGATAATACACTGATATTTTAGCTGTTGCTAAGTAGTGCTTCCCCTGAAGGTCTCCTATCCACATTTTCTATAAAATAACGACACCTTGAATCTCTTTTGTCACATGTGCTTTTCCCAGAAAAGAAACATCAAGACAGACCATGACCATATAGATGATTTACTATAGGATATAGTGAGTGTCTTGTAAGGATGTCTGGGATTCTCTCACCACAGAGAGGTCCTTAGGTGGGTGAACAATGATCACAGCAGGATCCCTGCAGCCTGCTTTCCTTAACTCTGTCTTCAACATAAACTAGCATAAACTGGGAGCAATGACCATCAGTGCAATGAACTAACGGGTACATTTGAAAAACAAAATAAACCAAAACAAAACAGAGGTTGGGTTTTAACCAGCTGTGGTAGAATGCTATAAAGGTGGTTATTTTTATACTAGTAGCTATGCTGAAAAAATTCATGTACTTCATAATATCCTGTAGTATCAACAAGAATAAACTTCTGTAAATAGCAGTTTTAACTGCTCTATCAGGTGTAAGTATTCTTTCTGCAAAGTTGTCTTTGAGATAGTAACCTTTTGCTCAGAGTTTATTGGGTAATAAATTCCAAGTATTATATTTACAGAGTTATATGCACAGCCAGCATTATGCTTTGCAGTTTCTGTAGTTACATCTGCATCAGCCATGTGGGGTGATGCAGGATCCATGCTGTGCAGTGCATAATGACTTATGTCCCTATGCCTCAAGGCTGGCCCTACCCAGGATTTGCTTCTTGCATTCACAGCTGTTTGACCTTAGCCCTTACTGTGTTATAAAATCAACATCATCATCTTTATATGATTTTTCAGTTCAATGTAGCTGAAATAATGCAAGTGGTTGTGTTGCAGCCCATTAGGATAGTGATTTTACAGCATGCAATGGAATATCTATGTTTCACAAGCACATGGGAAGTTATATATGAAAATAGTTCTACAAGCTGCATGACAGTGGATGGGTAGGTATGAAATTAGCGTGGAAATGTAGTTCCTTAATGTTAAATACTTTTTGTTTTTAAATCAGATTTTGCTTTAATTAGCAAAAATTATCAGATCCTTCTATTTTCCACCTGACACCAGCTCTAGTTTCATTTTAAATGTAGTTAATGAAATCCTTTTACAGCTCTTACTAGTGATGATGGTTTTCAAATGCCAAAAACTGCTCAATGTTAAATGTGCTTTCTGACGTCTTTAACCTTGGAGGCTGTCAGGTTAGATGTTTATTCCCTAAAAGGGGAAAAAGAAAAGGAAAATTTGCCTGGCTGTTGTTTAAAGTATATATACTTAGACTGTTCTAATGAGGTTTGCATTAAGGCATGATCTGTCATTACCTAAGAAATTTCAAAGGTACTATTAGCTATTACTTTTACATTATTACTAGAGTATGAATCTTTGAAAAATATTATTAGTTTTCAGAAATTGAAACAATGTTCCATTAAATTACTGCCTTATCCACAGCACAGCTCAAAGACACAAAAGTCTTCAGAATTGTTTGAAAACAGCAGACATTTCTCTCTCTACAACCTTTGGGAAAAATGGCTGTACATAACCATAGCGATACAAATAACATATTGACGTAGTCCTGGAAGTCTGGAAAACGGTGCAAACCTTCATGAAAGTTGCTTCTACTTTCCACCTGGAAGCTGTATAAGGCCTGTTTATTTAAGTATATACAAGTATCTCTGATTGTGGATTTAGTGGTCCTAAAGATTTGCTTATGGTTTTTCCTTCAGCTTTCTTTAAAAGTATTTTACTATAATGTACTTTTAAATAAAGTATTTCTACAGTAATAAGAAACCCACCAGTGCTGACTGATCAGAGCTTTTCTGATAGGAAGGCAGAATGTTGTGTAGCAAGCATTCACTTCAGATCTGTGGGAATCTCCCACGAAGACCTTGCCAAGCAATGGGAACAGATAATTTAGGTTGTGTTTTACTTTTATTTCTTCACAGAAAGTTGAAACCATCCAAGTACATTGTTGACAGAAAGGGATTTCCAGAAGATGCTTGCCTTTGATCTCCTGCCATACTGTGCTATGGAAGTTATCAAGTATTCTGAGAGCTGCTAGAGCAAAATTTGCCCTTTAAATGCTCTTATCCATCAGAGCTGTGTCCCCTATCTCTAACAGCTGTCACAGTTTTCTCACAGAGTTATCTCCATCTGAAGGGGAGCAGGTGTTATTTCTAGCACTCCTTCACGGCCTGGCATCAGCAGTCTCTCACTGTCACTGCAGGACCATGGCAGTGCTCCAAGCTGCGCGTTTCCCACAAACACCGGATGGCAGGGATGTAGGGATTAATGAGAGGGCCCACACCTCCTTTTCTGATATAAAAACTATAGCACGCAGGTGCTTGCTTTCACCTACTCTATTCTTTTGCCTCTAGTTATATTAGAGGAGTATGAGAGTTCAAATGACTATCATTCCAAGGGCAGTGCATCCCATTTTCACTTGCTTTGAGCATACACTCTGGTCTCATGAAAATCATGTTCTTAGCTACATGAAAAAAATGCTTCCTTTTCAACACCTTTTTCAAATACTCCAAACAGATGGATATCTCCATGTTTTATGACTGTCACCACTTCAAGCATCTTCAGTGTTTGAATTTGACACATGCAAGGGCACTGCTCTCTGCTTTAACACATCTTCCATATTTTGACGATATTTCGGGTTGTTACAAGACTAGTTCTCAGCAGTTCTTTTGGCTAAGGTAGCCCTATAGTGTAGTTGCTGTAAGATCAAAAAAAATCCCAGTCATTATTATGGAGAACACCATGCTTAAGGGCAGTTATACATCTGTATTTCCTGGTTGTCCATTCATGAAAAGTGACTGTCAAAAAGGAAGAACTATCTCTATTTCACCTCTCTTACTCAATTGAATAGATCAGAGCAGCATCTAGATTTATGACCCCTTTCTGCTAGCCAGAGCAGAATCACGTACGGGGACCAGATTCTTCTCCTGATAGCTCTAGAGAGCTCCAGATAAATTAGCTTGCCTGTCTAAAGTTCCTATTTATCTATTTTTTGATGATGAACTTTTTCAAGTAAAAGCATAATTTAGCCTGAAAGAAAAACTTCAAGACAATCTGAAACAATCAATGTTGGTCTTGTGAGCCTAAGAAGCTCCAGTTTTTTACTTTTGAATTGTTTCTTTGCATCCTACTTGTTCTCTAAACTGTGGCTTGTTAATTTTGGAGATTCTTAATGAATGAGGGACATTTATCAAAAGACTTTGAGCAATGTACATAGTACTTTCTATACCTAATTGTTTCCAGCAATCAAGTTTGTTTTTTAAAGATTATAGAGTGAGATTTTTAAAAAATGAAAGATGAGTAGTAAAATGACCTCAGTTTTCAGTCAATATAATATAGAAAAATTTCCCAAACTATTTTCAAGGGAGCTTACACTGCTTGCTTTCCACACTGAAGTCAGTTAGAGCCTTAATGGTATCTTAAATGGTAACATTCAGTACCCTAAGTCAGAAAAAGAATTAGTATGGAAGTGACTCATAAATTCAACACATAAGTTGGAGAGCCCCTGCAGTGACATACACTTACATACAAAACCTTGGAAAAAAAAAAAAAGGCAGAATCTTTATAAGTCATCATTATGATTTTTAATTGAAGAAAAGAAAAGCACTAAACCTACTTGGAATGCTTATTATTTATTTCTTTTCCTCCAGTGACTTTTCTTCCTCTAATGACTTCATGAACAGCTAAAGGAAACAACTATTTTAGCTATTGTGCAGAAGATGAATGGAAACAGTATTATCATCTTCTCTTTAGCTATATTTAAAATGTGGAGTATAATAACAGCCGATTACATACCTCTGAAGATTAAATATAGGCTGGTCTTTGTGTTTGTGAGTCTTATTTCCACATTCCAACAACTTTGGGTACATTCCTTTCTCCACTGAATTGCAGCTTGCTAGCTTATGTTAACCTGCCACGTCTTTTGCTCCAGAAGCTGTTGCTGTGAATCCCTCTCTCAGCTGCCTTTCTCTTCCTTTCTGTCATGTGTGGAGTTCAGGCAGTGACTTGCATGCTCATCTTCCTCAGCTGGGCATCGTTTGTGGGTGTAGTCCTAAATGACTTGTGAGGTTATCCCAGGAAACATTTGAGTAAGCAGTAGATTCAACCCAGCTTCTAAACTGTCCTTCAAACCCTTCTCATAATGTCTACTTGTCTTTGCATAAAATATCCAGGCAGACCACATCGCCACATCAGCCTTTTTGCAAAGAAGCTTGGGATGATTGAGACTGTACATATATCAACTAGAGATACACATTTCTATTTGAATGCCATGCATTAGGCTGAGTACTACAATAGCCCACCTAAACAAGTAATTGATATCTGAAGCATCCTGTAATTGGATGTTCTATTGATAGTAAGGATTAAAAGTGATGTTATGGACAATGCAATAAAACATGATGAAAGGTGAAATCCTGCATTTTGTTTTACTCACTTTCTGTTGCTGTCTTCAACAGGATTAGAAACTGAAGCTGACTGTTTGTAGGTTGTGATATCACCCAAACATGACGTGCCTTTCAAAGAGACAGAATACTGCCTCAGCCTTAAAACATGATATTGATTTTGTGGAGAAAACCCATTTTGCAATGGTGCTTTCATAGCTTATGTTGAAGAATGCAACAGTTACGTGGAAGTGATTAATAGGGGAGCAAGTAGTGAAGCAGCTCATTTCAAATTAGTTTCTTTTACATCTTGCAGTAGTCTTATCAACTTGTAATCTGCCTTCTAATGTCAATGTATATGGGGGAAGAAGGTGGGGAAGTGAAACTTAACTTTCTAATCTGATGTATAATAAAGTAATAGCCCATTCTGGGAATGAACACTTTCCAGACCAGAGGGGCTCAAGCAGTTTTTTGTTTTTCCTAGAAAGCACACATATCTTCTCAGCCCTTTAATCCATTTCTCCTTTCCTGTATCTCATTCATTTAAATCAATGGGGGGGAAATGATTCATTTGTTCATTCTTTCTTTGTATGATCTGAAAATGGTGGCTCTTAGGAGAGAAAACTACTCCTTTAGATGTCAGATTGTTGAAGTAATTTAATTTCAGCTCTCATGGCTAAGGATGTACAGTTCAAAATTTGAGGGTAAGTGAGGTTGGCATTCTAGAAAAACTCAATACAGATCAGCTTGGGTCCAATTATTTTCTTATTCCTATCCTAGAGAAGAACACCTGGGTTACAAACCAGAAATAGTTGTAGAGGCTCCTTGCATATCCCATCAAAAGTTAAGAGATAAGCTAAAAAGAGAGAGGTTCTGATCTCAGTCATGCCAGTGCTAGAGATGTATTTACAAGAAGGATTTAATCTGATCACTGCTTTTTAGACCTTGATCATCTGAGTTCCTATAATGGAGAACAGCTGTACAATGCCCGCCTTAGCCCAAATTTAGCACACTCCCATCAATCTGTAAAGGGAATATCAGGAAGATGAGTACCTCTGGAAACCTCAGTTCTCTTTAGTTAGTGATTCATTTGAACCTTCAATGGACAAACCCCAAAAGAATTACCAGATAACAAAAGTAACATGTAGCACTGGACAAGATCTCTTTCTAGAAGACTTCATTGCACTTCTCTCTTTTCCTGGACTGTCTGGGGTGTTAAAATCTTGTTTTAAGAAAACCAGTTCCCTCGGGACTAAAAATCTGAATATAGCTTATGTGCCAGAACTAGGAAAATTTTACCCACCCCATGTGAATTTTCAGTGACATCTAATAGATTAATATATTTTATGTGTGTATATATATATGAATATTATGTACACACATATGGCAATATCTAATTAATGTGAAGAAAAAATCCTCTTTAGCAAAGATGTTAAGCCATATAAAGGTGCGATATACATATCAAGAGCCAAGTTAGAAAGGACTTTGCCATTTAAATTGCCAAGTTAAATACGGCACAATTGAAGCAAACCTGTCCCTACAGGCATTCATAAGCCTACGCTTGGGAGCTCTTGGAGGCTAACTTAGCACCAATTGTATTTTATTTAACTTGGCCATTTAAAAGGCTAACCTTTTAGTAACTTGGCTCACACTGACCATATCACACCTTTACATGACTGACCTTCTCCTTTCGACTTTCCCTCGTTTGGTGCATGCAAAATGTTTTTGAGCGGATCTAATTTACGTTATTTTGGCAAATTAATGTGAAAGACAAAAACAAAATCTCTGAAAGACAGGTCTGCGAACATAAAATATAATTGGATGGAAATAGACCTGTTCACATTCTTTTTACCTTAGCTCAGTGTTCGAGTGTTAAGTGCTAGCTGCCTGTTTTTTCTGACCCTCTGTGCCACCCTACAAGGAGCTCTCTTCAAAGCCCCCTAGTTGAACCTCCTGTGCTTTTGTACAGGGCTCATACACCACACTAGAAACAATTTTTCCCTGCTCTGTTAGAGGATCTGGGTTGGATGTAATTAAAATGGGAAATGAAGAGGGAAGCTGGTGCATTACTGAAGACTTCTGCTGTCATATGTCAGGTCATGCGTACACTAGAGACAGATGGTACTGCTAAAAGTACAAGGAGGTTCAGGTCTTGTTTCTGGTAAATGCATGCCTGAAAGGGAGTAAATTAGGGTATGGGTGTCCTGTGGTAAAGTGTCAGTTATGGCTACCACAATGAAGAATGAAGGATCCATTAAAGAAAGGAATTTGTTTTAACATCAAAATGCTATTGCCATGTATGGCACAGGAAACTGAACTTCTTCTGATCTCAGATCATGCATATATTTAAAGACACTCCCAGGTAGACTTCTATCGTTTGAGTCAGCAAAATCGGAATTAATGACAATGCAATCTGATAGAAACATTGTGTTGCAATCTTTGTAGATTATTAGCTATGACAATTAAATGCTTACAAGTAACAGTAATAAGAGCAGTATAAAGGCTTGGACCAATTAGATAGAACACAAAATTACTTCCCTGAGGTGTGTGCATCATCAAATACATGGACTTATATTGTCTTATGATCTAGGATGAAATTCTAGGCTATGTAATAAACCCTGTTCATTCAAGGTGGTGTGTAGATGGAGCTGTGGGCAGGATGAAGGAAAAGGGGTCATATATGGCCCCCAGGAACACTGGTGTCAATAAAGATGGATTTAGTGGTGCGACGAGAAGGGAATGAGTGTATTATCCATCTTCTTGGCATTAGTGAGTGTGTAACACACACAATATGCAGCACCCATTATGCTGTTCTGCCAGCACATAGCCCTCCAATAACAAAATTTGCACATGGATGAGTGGAAAAAGAAATGCACAATAAGATTTGCTAGCCAGGAGATGCAATTTAGAATAAATTGAAGTGATGCTTCATATTCCTGTCTTCGCTGAGCCTCTCATATTAATTTAGGCCTTGATTACATGTGACTTGTCCTGCTGTGAAATGAGAGATGGGCCTAAGGTCTCAAGGGTTATCATTGCTTCTTAACCATGTTGTGTGGAATTTGTGGTAAAATTTTATTTCTTTTTTTCCATCTAAAAGGTTTATAATGACTAGTTACAGTTCAAAACATTATTAAAATTAATGAATAATATAATAGGAAAAAACACTTAATAATACTCTTGTACTAATTGACCTCTATCTCCTCTTACCCTCTTCTGTTTTCTTCCTTGAAATCAGGTAAAGTATTTGTCGGCTGACAAGTTATAAGAGCATAGGACTGGAAGTGACTATATCTTGATTAACACCAGCCTTTCATTGTAAAAAGAGGTGCTTTGTGGAGCTCTTTCAAAACATCAACCTGAAATGTGTTTTATTACACATATCATACATCACAGGCAGTGAGCAGAAGAGATGAGAAAACTACTAATAGTGTGAGTACCTGTAATTAATAAAGGAAATTTATTTAATCAAACACTGGGCCACCGGGTAGCCTAAAAAAGTCCAGCAGTTCCTTCCAATCTTACCTGGGGAGGAAAAAGAAATATTCCTCCTGTCACCAAACCTTTCAACATGAGGTTGAAATGAATAAGATCAATACCACCGGGAATTAACAAAGAACAGTTCTACACCAGGTTTCTAGCTATTACCAATCTCTACTGATAAGGAGGTACATCAGAAAAGTTGCAGAAGAAATAATTTATACAACTCTTATTAGATCAGTTGAAGATGAATTGCTGAGAACCATAGAAAATATTACACTTCTTGAACTAAGTAGAATCTACAAACCTTGTAACTGGTCCAATGAGGATGTCTATCATCAAACTTGTATGCACAAGCCTAGGCACGTGTCTCTGGTCAGTGGGAAGAAATAGGAATCCCATTATTCCCAGCTTTAAGATGCTTATAATAGATAAGACAAACTATGTTTTGATAGTTGTCATTTTTCTCCCTTGATTAAAAAAGGAAGTCTAAGGAAAGTAGGCTAAATATCGACCATTAAAGTTAGAAGAGGGGAATCTCAGTACCCTTGTGCCAGGGTATTGGAACATATTAATAAAACCAAAAACACAATTACAGAGAAAATTCAGAAAACTGGAAAATACAAACAGAAATATTCATTGAAATAAACAGATTCTACATTCTAATTTTCTCTGAGATGTATTTACATCATAACAACTTTAGTCATCACCATCTTCTCTCTTCCATAGAGTCCTTTCTATGAGTCACATCCTGTAATCCAAATAAACAAGAGTGGGTTTAGGGCATAATTATGTACAAATTAGTTTTGAAAGAAGTAATGTCTGAAACCTTCCTCATCAGTTTAGTAAAGCTACTGAAGTTATAAATAAGCTCTGGCTGGGTCTGTTTTTCTGTAAAAATGCGAATAAGGATAGAGGCTGGAGACACCCTTTATTAGAATTATTTACTAAAGCTGAGTGAGCAGTTAGAAGTGTGACCCTGGAGTCTTAAGAGACTGACAGCCTAAACACCAAAGAGGTTTGAAACAGTCTTTATTGTGGGATGGAATGAAAGAACATTTACAGCAGTGGAAAAGTGACACAAAACCCAACAGTCTAAAGTACAAGAAGAAACACAGTATGTGCGGTTTTAGGAAAAATACACTCAATTTTTTGCAAATGTCCTCTTTCTTTTCAAGACAGACCAAGAATTTGTTCACTTTTTCATACCAAACACTGCTTTATGCCTTTGAAGAGCTGCAGCCTGTGAAGGTGGTTATAGAATCATAGAACCATAGAATAGTTAGGGTTGGAAAGGACCATAAAATCATCTAGTTCCACCCCCCCTACCATAGGCAGGGACACCTCACACTAAACCATGTCACCCAAGGCTTCGTCCAAACTTGCCTTGAACACTGCCAGGGATGGAGCACTCACAACTTCCTTGAGCAACCCATTCCAGTGCCTCAGCACCCTACACAGGAAAGAATTTCTTCCTTATATCCAGTCTAAACTTCTCCTGTTTAAGTTTTAACCCACTACCCTTTTTTCTGTCACTACAGTCCCTAATGACGAGTCCCTCCCCAGCATCCCTATAGTCCCCCTTCAGATACTGGAAGGCTGCTATGAGGTCTCCACACAGCCTTCTCTTCCCCAGGCTGAACAGCCCCAACTTTCTCAGCCGAGAAAGGTTTGCACAGCTCTCTGCCACATGAGAAAAGAATGATGAGAAGGCTGGATGTCCACATGCTGTGAGGACACAGAGCAAGTGCAGAGGATGGGAGAGGTATCCGCTGTCTGGACAGGACCTGCTTTTATAATAAATAATAGTTTTGACTCTGATGTTACAGAACATTTCACTTGTGAGCTGAATAGGAGAGGATTCAGCAGCTCTGGCTGTGTGGTGGGACAGGGGGAGTGGGTCCCACTGGGCAATGCTGGCAGAAGGGTTTTCCTTCCACCCTGCTGTATGTGTGCCAGCCACTGAGCTGTCATTTTAACGACTGAGGGTAATCCAGAAACCTGGGTTTCAGGTTTGAATTAGAAGTGTTTAAGTACACAGACAGGTATTTAGGACTTGCCCACTCCGTTTCGGAGGGGCAAAATGTTAACAGTGTGAGCGTGAGCTGTGACATGCCAGGTATAAGGCTCTGAAAATTGGCCAACTTACTTAATACTATATTGTCAGGCTATGGTGCTGTTTCCAGCTAAGACCAAGGAAGTGGTGTCTTCTGCAAGAATCATAGAATCGTGGAATCACAGAATTCCGGGTTGGAAGGGACCTCAACGGGAAGAATGAGAAGGACCTTTCCCTGTGCACGGCATCTAGACACTTTGCAGGACTCTTGGCTGTGTAGGGTGAGCATACCATGGGCTCTGCAAACAAGTAAAATGACAACTTATGATAAAGGGTATTTTTGTCTGAATCAAACAATGGGTCAAAGCAGATGGCCAAGGACACATCCAGGAGGCTATTAACACACTGAATATTTGTTTCCTCTTGGTCTCTGGGTTGGTGTTTTTACTGAGTTGGGTGAAAGACTCTTTAACAGAAGCACGTGTAACTTGACAGCATACCATCACTGTAGCCTGTATTTATGTTGTTTAGAGGTAAAAATTAATCCTATTAAGGTCTGTTTTTGTACTTCACCTTGGTATCTCAGTATCTCCGATGTCAGTTTTCTAGAACAAGATATGCAAAGAAGCAATAACTTCTTCACACGTTTTGTAGTAGATGATATTTATAGTCTTCTGTTCTTTTTATTTGAACACATGGTGCTGACATGTGCTGCAGTGCAATGAAACAATGTGATCGCAGGGACTGATTATGCAAAATGAAACTCTGGATCTCAGCTCTCTTGTTTCCATCATGTGTCATTAAGTGTCGACATTTTCTCATTTCTGTGTAAATATTTCATATGATTTAAAAAATTTAGCTTCAGGACACAGAGCTAAAAATAACAGGCAAGACAAAATAATCAAGATAATTTAGGCTACTTGGGAGGAAGGAAGAACAAATGCAGTAGGGTGGCAACTTTTTTCCTTTTTCTTTTCAACTGAAATAGTAACTGAAAGATCTCAGACAACCTCTGAGCTTAAGTCAACTGTTCCGTAGGTATTTTAAGACTATTGAATTAATTTAGTTTGATGGCATAGGATTGAGCATGGAATTCACCCCACAATTTCTGAAGCCAAAACTTCCTGTTGTGAAAAGAAAGCAAGCTCTTATTACAGTGCTTCAAGGGACTGAGTACTCACTGTCATCCAGGTCAGTACTTCAAGGGATTGATTAAAATCAATATAAACTACAACAAAGAATTTCAGTTATCTGTGTTAAGATCTGAAACCAGTCTAAAATCTGAATTCACAAATTCCAGTCATTTATGCAGAACTTTTCTCCACACAAAAGCAAGCTCTACCTGCATGGGCTCAATATCTGAGTTAGGAAAGAGAGAATCAGTTTGTGCAGGCTACTACTTAATAAGAGCACAGTAAGATGGTGTTGAAATATTTTGCTTGCTTAGGCTGCTTTCTAAGCTTTGCCCGAAGAATACATAGATTACATTTGCTGCAATTACAGTACACTGCTACTTATGACACAGTGGCAGCAGAGAACAATACTGTTCGACTATTTTGACAAGCTGATTTCTGTGGAAGCTCAGTTGTGGCATACATTTAATGTAATAGTGCATTACATGAAACTGTTTAATGCAATCACACTTTTTCTGACTCAAACCAAGCAATCAAATCAATGCAGGCTGAGAAGATAGGGCCTGTACTGCAGCCAGGAAAACTAAAGCCTGCTTGAAAGTTACAGAGCAAACCGGACTGAAAATCAGGCAAATCTTTGTATATTTAAGTAGGGTACAGATTGAAAGGGAAAATACATTTTTTTTTCCTTTTGATTCTTTTCAGTTTAGAGGTTATCTATTGCTCACTTGCTAATCCAAAGTGCATATCTTTTAGCTGAGCTCCTGTCTCCTATCTCCTGAAACTTATCTGATAAGAAGAGCCATTTTTATCTTTCAAAGATAAAAAGAACTTAAAGTTGTAAAGATGAGACTCTCTGGTAAAAGTGTATGGCACACCCTATTTGATTCATCAGGTAATTAAAGACAGAAGGAACATTAAACTGTGTTCTTATAGGAAATCTTGGAGCTGCTACATAATCAATAGTTTTGTTCTCTAACTTTTAAAGGTACATTTGCAGAAAGAAAAGCAGGGATATTGAAAACTGCTCCTTCTCTGTCAGTTTTTGATATCAATAAGAAAGGCACCACAAACTCTTTTTCTCCAAAAACTGTTCCTACTGATTCTGACCCCCTTTCCAGTTTTATTTCAGAGCACTTCTCAGTTGGATTGCAGTACTGCAATCTACATTTCTGTTCATCCTTGTGCTATACCCACTTCTGTTTCTACATACTCAGGCTCTTGCTGCAGTCAATAATCACTGTAATTGCAGTTTTTACCCACCCTTCTTCCGTTATCTCTCCACCTCATTTCTTTTCTTTCCTTATAGTGTCCTGTATGCATATCATTACTCACGCATTTACATGTGTATTCCTGGAATAGATAAAGCCTTTTTTTGACAGCTCTCTGCTACTGATCTAGCCAAGGTGCCTGTAGTAGGACAGAGGAGCTCTCCTATAAGAAGCCAGCCTTCACCTCTCCAGCTGTGTCTAGACTTACCATCTGTTGTTGCAACGCAATATGTGGCATTATCTACCAAAGACTGATAAAGGACTAGCATGTACAATAGTGACTTTTTGGATACAGGGTTTACCTCCTGCAGAAATCAGAGCAAGTACTGCCTGTAACAGGACTAGCATATGCCTAGGTAACATCTCAGCCTGAGGCAGAGGTACCTCTACATGGACAGAAGGAATATTGCCTTGTTATATATATACTCCTAAAGGAAAGAGGACCAGGACCTGATTCATGCCCATACTGCTGGGGAACTGGCCTCAGCTGTTACAGATGGGTATTGCAGAATCAAATATCAGCATGGATGAAGTAAAGCCCTGTGCTCAGACTTGCTTCCTGGCCACCCTGTAATTTAACAGCATACTCTTTCGCACATGGTAACATTCACCAACTAACTGCAGCACGTAAGTGGTGAAGTGTAAAGCAGACACTGGTTGCTGAAACACATATCTCTGGGATGCTGTTGTGCTGATCACTCTTGGTCTGTGTGACCCTCTCCTTCAATATACCACTTGAGCTGTGCTCATGGCTACTTCCTTATGGCTGAAAAACTCCCATGGGCAGCCCCAGGGACAGGGCATGGTGTCTGTTCTGTCTCTTAGGCATCTTGGAGTCTTGAGGTACTGCACCGTTGATGTCCAAGTGTTCTTTTTAGGGGCTAAAACACATACCCCCTAAATTTTGTGATGAAAGTTAAAATTCACATGTTTTGCTAGCCCCTTTCAGTTACTTTGGTGGGGAATCTGGAAGCGGTACTCTACTCTATGGTGCTCTGTGTGCCCTGGTGTCTATAAACTAATCTCTGTGCTCTTGGATTACTTTTATTTCACACTTCAACTGAAAAACAGGAATATAAGCACCTGTGTGTCCTGGGTTTAGCAGTAGCTGCCAATTTTTCTCCTTCTTAGTAGCTGATGCAGTTTTTATGTTTTGACTCTCAGCCTGGGAACATAGCTGATAACACCAGTGTTTTCAGTTGTCACTAAGTAATGTTTATTCTGAGCAAGGACTTTCTGAGTCTCATGCTCTGCAAGGGAGGAGGGGCTGCCAGGGAGAAGCAGGGACAGGACACCTGACCCAAACTGACCAAAGAGTTATTCCATACCACAGCACATCATGCCCAGGGAGGTAACGGGGAGTTACCCGGAAGGACACTCTCACTTCCTGGTTGGGCTCATTTTCAGCGGGTGATATCGTACCCTCTTGCCTTGTTATTTCCCTTATCATTATTATTACTGGTGGTAGCAGTAGTGATTTGTGTTATACCTTAGTTACTGGACTGTTGTTATCTCAACACATGGGAGTTGCATTCCTTCAATTCTCCTCCCCATCCCTCTGGGAGCGGGGAGGAAGGGGGGGGGGGGG
>NDXB01019281.1:147138-186543 GCA_002631895.1 Agapornis roseicollis
TTTTTTTTTTTTTTTTCACTGTTGAAAAAGGCTACAGGTCTTTGTCAAGGAGCATACCATACCTGTTCCAAGACAGACCGGCTAAGCGGGCCAGAAAGAATCCCAGACAATAGCCAGCTGCTGGAAATATGGTGCCAATGATCCATAATTTGGGTGAGATAATCCAGGAACCCCTATAGAGTATTCCCCCAACCACAGCAATGAGCACAATGAGGATTGCTCCTACAATGGAACCGATCTGTCAGGGAAAAAGGACTGTGTGAATAAGAGACTCCAACAAAATTCAATGGCATCAAACATGGTGTCAAACATGCCTGTGAGTGTCTCTGAGTGACTGAAACTTCTTATTAAACATAAAACCCTGAAGTTTATAGCAACGTAAGTCACAGCAGGTAGACAGATCAGATAGCTGCCATTTCTCCCAGAGAGAAGACATATGATGCACTTCAATGTGTTACTACAGATAAAGATCAAGGCACAGCTATAATAGATACCTGTAGCAAGCACCTGTAAGACTAGTCTCTTGAAGCCTTGGCTATAATTGTACTTAGAACTGGAGATTAAAATTAATTTCATAGGTGTGACGTGAGCAAGGAATGGTGCACACATTAGAAAAATTTCTCCAGGGTTGTTGGGAAGCTGGCAACCTCATAGCTGGTAGAATGCACTTTTCCTCCCCACTTCTTGGGCAATTACACTCTAGGGCTTAGTATAATGTATGTTAACTATATCCTAGACTGTTAGTGATAGCAAATTATTTTTCAGGTGGAGGGGTAAATATTTAATGTGGCGGAAAATTTGTGTTTGAAAACTGTGGGTTTGTATAGCATTTCTACATAGATACAGTCACTGAGTTGATCTTATTTCCTGTGGCTGAATATACCAAGATCTTCACCACTGATTGATTGCCAAAAAAAACCCCTGGTAATTCAGCCTCTTCTCAGTATCCAAGAGAAATTTCTGCCCTTATGACATATGTTGCCAGGGATCTTACTCTCAGACTTCTGGGGCTAAGCTTAGGATAATCCATTTCTCAGCTAAATGTGTATTTCCATGAAACTGGCTTTATCGGTCTTTGGCTAAAGCCTGTTTAAGAGCACTGAGCAAACAAGTACTTTTGTTTGACTGAGCTATTAACCACATGCACCTAGGAAGAAGAAACATGGTCTGGCCTGACAAGCTCTTTTTTTTTTTTTCACCTGGCACACTGTCCTTGTGCTCTTATCTCCATTTCTCACTATACAGACTTTAATCTGACGGCTACGGCTCAATTGTACTTGATGCTTCCTTGTCCTGCATAAGGCAAACTGTCAAAGCACCCTGCTGTGGGTTGCTCACCCACTTGGTAAGGAAGAGGACAAAACAATGTTTTGCTGAGAGAGCAAGTAGAGTTTCTTTTCATGTGAGTTTAAGTCCATGTTTTTCCCTTAACTGATTAAACAGGAACACTACCGTTTTGAAACCAGCACTCAATAGTACCCAAGTTCATAAGTACTGTGAGTGCATTTAAAGAGTCTGAGAAAATTAATTGACTTAAAAGAATCTTACTTGTGTTCCGTGTTTCCTGAGCTGACAGAAGAGACATGATAACAAAGCATAGGTAGAATAAAAAGTTGCCAGAGTAGTTTTTTTCAAGAAAGTTTAGGAAATACATGTGTTAAGTAAGAATGGTTAACAAATACCAATGGTACTCAGAACATCTGACAGTCACTTTCAGCCTAAACCTACCGATAAAAATGATTAATATGCTTGTAGCACTAAAATTATCTGTAAACACTAAACAGCTATTTTAATAAAAATATTTAATAAAAATAACAGCAAACAATTTAGTTTATATAAGAATATAAATTGCATATGAACTATAATATATCCATAATCTTATATTATTATATAATTACATATAATTTATTATCATTATTATTATTTCTGAGAACAATTGTTTTTTAAAAAAATCATTTTTGATGCATCTGAAAGCATCTTGCAGAGGTGTTTGAATTTTCTGAACAGTTTTGTTAGATTTTTTAGCAGTTGGAACATTTTCAAAATATTTTTTAAAAAAAATTGCCTTCACACTCAGAATTGCCCACATAAACCAATGAACTGGTTTAAAAGTAGAAAGTTGCAGGGTTTTTTAATCCAGAATGTTTTTATTTTTTATTACCTTGCAGAGTAAAAACTGTTTCCAGTTGACCTGAATGATTTTCCTTCAATTTCAGTTTACATTATGAACTGAACTCAATTATTATCACAGTCGTAGCCAAAGACAAAAGTAGGCTCTTTGGATAATCATGGTTTCTAATAATGTATGCAACTCATGCATATTTGTGCAGGGAAAAGCAGCGAATTTCTGCAGCATCTCATTTGTTTCCTGCTGAAAACTTCCCAGGTCTTATGAAGTCAGACACTAATGTTATGAATAGCAGTGTACTGCCGCTGATTCCATAATTTGTCCATAAATACTAATGCTTCAGCCTTATATATATATCTTACCTTAAGTATGATTTTTGCTTTTCTAGGCCATTTGTGGTTAACAAGTATTCCAAATGAAACAGGAACTATGAGAGCTACCAGTGAAAGTCCTTTAAAAAAAAGAAGAGAGAAGTTAAGCCCAAGTATTGTGCAGAAGTTCATGTCAGGATGACTGAAACCATGCAGCATGGCTGGGGGTACAGATCAAGCCTTCAAAGGATGTTTCTGGTACGTGCACCCGAGAGCATGCATCCATGCTCTACCCACACCTGCCTATTTGCTTTTCTATAGAGTCTGTTACCTTTGGCAGCCTGTTGAAGTAATTGCCATTCTGCTGAGCTACATGCTCATTCACCTGCATCAGAAAGGCAGACAGAAATTTGAGTGTGCTAATCGTCACTATTCTATGATATGAGTAGCTATATTAAATGTTCATTTTGTCTGCAGGTGTTTTGTTACTGTACCATATCAACAAATGGTTTAGATCTTCTTTTGTCTTGACCTCCCCCCTCCAGTATTTATTTTGAAAGCACGAGCAATGTATGTGGTATTTTTTTTCTCCCCCAGAACAATAGGAAATGAAATTGAAGAATAGGAAAATGATTCTGCTGGCTTTTAAGATTAGCACAACATGGAACCACACTTAATAAGCACTCGGGCCACAGCTCTGCAAAGCACTGGAACATGTATTTCCAAACTCTTTGACTATTTTTGTTTTGTAGCTGGATGAGATTTTTTTGACAGGATGTCAAATGAAGCCACTTCTGGCGGTGTGGATTGCAGCTTTTCAAAGAGATTCAGCAGTTTTAATCACTTGCTTAATTATCCACATGTGCTTAAGCACTTTGTCAGATTATGGCCTTAGCACTTGCACTTTGCAGTATTGTGCTTTAAAGCTGTTACAAACACTTTCATCCAGGGAAAGCAGCTATTCACGTACAAATGATTCTACATTCTTAACCCAGTACCTTGCAGGTCTCCAAACCATTTAGAAAGAAAAACATGCACAATCTTGTGATAAATATCTATACAATATTTATAATGACTTCAAGTCTTTGTTTTGCAGAGCTGTGGATGACGCGAAGTGATTAAGGTACCTAATTCCCATGGAAGCTATTAGAAAGTAGAAAGATAAATATTTTTCAAAATCTGGGGTAATTTCTTCATGACTCTGCATGATGATGGTATAAAGGAGAAGGGGAAGTGCTGCTTCACTGGACTCACCAATGCTTTTGTAAGGGAGTACAATTGTGTTCGCATCAGTCCACATCTTAGTGTAAATAAAAAGGCAAAGTGGCATCATTCCCATTGCAAGTAGTGTGGAACAAGTTGTCATGCTGATGCTGCAAAGAAATTGGGTAGATGGACAGTTTCTTATTATGACTTCACAGCTTATGAAATGTTGGGCAGGAAATGCTGCTGACTACAGTCTATTTATCATGTATTTGAGGTTAGAAAAAGGCTAACTGGAAGGAATGGCTTCTGCTGAGAAGAGAGGAACATAAAATATCAACGTGTTCTGCAGCCACAGCACAATAACTTGCAGTATAAATGAGGCAGTCAGGTGTCCATCAGGAAGGTCTGTTGGCCAGTCTGTCTGCATGCTGCCTATCCAACTAGCTTCTGAGACAGTGGCAAGCTGGACAGGGTCAGATAGACACTGAATGGAGTTTTCCATTACACCAGCATTTCTAGTTAAAACTTCACTCCAAAGTCAACAACATAAAAAATAAAAGAAAATAAAAAAAAAAATAGTCTAGGTTGTGTGTTGCAATAAAATTCCCTTTTCTGGCTTGTTTTGCTCTAGGCCAAAGAGTAGGTGACGAGAATTACCCAGTGGAGCTCAGCGTAAGTATTGCTGCTTCCTTTGTGCAAAGACATTGCTGTTTTAAAACATAAAATCTTGAAGCCATCAGGCCTGAAACACCTTGTACTGACAGATGCATTCTGAGACAGGAATGAAGAAGGAGGAAAAGGGAAGATAGCTAAAATAAGGTGGAAATTCTCAGAATCTGAGCAGAATAGACAAAATTATGTCTACAAATCACACTCCTCTGACATAAAAATAATGAGAGAGGATTCTGGTTGAGGAACTTTGGAAACTTCCTTTTGAATCTCACTTCTGATTTCTCTTTTATGTGCTCATCCTCAGAAAAGGGACTGCTGACCCTGTCCACACACTGGGCAGGTGCAGAGAAATCTAGAACAATTAATACAGAAACCACATGAATATCAGCATTCATTTTTGTCCCTTTAACTCTTTGCTTCAGAGTTATTGCATAGAACTTTGTAGGAGCCTCAGGCAAGAAAGTTTGTACACGCAGAGGAAAAAACCCAAAACATTGGCTGCAATTAAGATAAAATAGATAAAGGAGCTTATTTTTGCCTACCTCCAAATTTCCTACATTTTCATACTGTCTTTGTATATGCATCCTGTTCCAGTCTGCACAGTGTCTGACCCTAGTTGCTGTTCTCACAGAAGCTCCCAGGGGATTGTATAAACTGGATAAAAGAGGTTATTTTTCCTACCTCCAGATTTCTTACATCTTTGTACTGTCCCTGTATCCTGCTCCAAAGTTTGCACGTTCCCTAACCCCAGTCCCTGTTCTCACAGATGCTCCTAGGGGAGCTGTGGAGATGGTGTTTTAGAATCAGTTGTTTTTGTGAAATATCAAGAGATGTCAAAACTAGATTTCCCTATGGGAAGCTGGGTCTGAGTTACTGAAAAAGGTATAAAAATTCATCCTTCATCTCCCCATGATTATATGAGCAGTAGAAAACAAACTCCTGCTCTGACTTGTGGTCTGTTTGCTTTGGGAAGTTTTGAAGCAGAACTGTAGACAATTCTTGTGGGTTGCTACTTATAAACATAAAATATTATCAGCTAAAACCAAAACCTTGTGTGCTCTGATAGGTGGTCTTTCTATCACAATGTGCTGGCTCCAGAAACCAGCCAAGCTACTTCTATTGTTATTCTTCTATCAAGAACTGAAGACATTTCTGCTGTAGGTCACATATTCTCTGGTCCCTGAGTTATTGTCTCAAAGGTACTGACCAAAAGCTTTTGACTTCCTAAGGTAAATGTCTTTACCTGAAGAAGAAGCTTTTATAGGTATTTTCAATTCACTTCACCCTCTGCTGGCATCCTGGGATATAAACCTTACTCATATTTACGTTTATCATTGGTTCTTACTTTTACCATTGGTTTTGGTAGTGTGACTTTGAACATACAGAGCTGGGAAAGATTAGTTTAGCTCAGTATGTTCTCCTAAGGAAAGACTAGGACAGGATTTCAGACTTGTGCTGGATATCTTTCCATCTGTGGTTTCTTAGGCTTGTATTCACTGAAATTAGGTGTCTTACACCTCCCTAATATCATAGGTCTTTTCTCCACAGTGAGAAAGTTGGTGATTAGCAGAGCTGACCTCATGCATAGTTCGAAAGCTGGTATTACATTAACACCTGCATATGACAGAAAAGCTCACTATTTTCAAAGGGTGGAAAAAATGTCTTATTAAAGCTACAAATATTAACATTCTTAGTCTATTTGCCATAGCTCAACATCTTTCTTACTTCTATTATTTTTTCCATTTCTAGTTCAAACTGGCATATGATAAATTGGAGGAATGCTACAATTTATGTTTCTCTGAGGGAAACAGAAATGATCCTGTTTTGTTTGTTTGTTTTTTTTTACAGCAAAGTAATCAGGATATAAAAATCAAAAGATGGCTCAATTTTAAAGGCTGTTAGAGTTAATGAACCCCCCATGGAATTTGCATCAAGAGTAGGGTTCACTTCTCCTGCGTGTTTGATGTCCTAGGCCATGCCAGGTGCCTTACATATCTGTTTCTGAGTTTAGAGCACCCTGTCATTGAGACTGCCACACTTTGTCACAAAGGGTTTTTTTCATTGCTCCCCATATGCAGGGCTGCTTTAGACAGTGCCTTCTAGCTTGTAAAACTTGCCTTCAGTTTGAGGACTTTGCAGAAGTGCCACGAGCAAATAGAATGACCACAAGTGATTTTTATTTGTATTAGCTCCCAAGGAGATAATCTATGCGTGTCTATTCATCTTTTCCCACAAAAGGAGGGAAAATATCTGTCCACAGGTGGTCTTTCTCAAGAAACATTACTTCAAGAACTACTGCACAGCCACTGTTTAGTACAGAGGATTCAGATCCTAAAATCCTTTGTTACATATATTTCTTTCTTTTTTATGCCCAAGATATTGGGAGAAAAAAAAAAATCCACAAAAGTAGCTCTAACTTGGACAAAGATTTCATAACCGTTTATATCTTAGTGGTCTTCATAAATGCTATTTTCTGCAGGATCTGAAGATTTACAATAATGGCATTTTCTAATATACACAATTCTGTTGTGGTATTTTCCTCGTGAATTCTCACTGAACCAAGGATATTTGCTGTTCTTTTTATATTTACTACTATTACAGTAACTAACATCTTTACAAGAAAAAAGGTCCACTATGCATAGGCTAGGGAACTAAGAAAAAAAACAGAGAGTCATTCTCAATATAGAGTAAAAAGCCAGATGAACTAGTTGGGGAGTGGCTGGTCTTACCTGAGGTCCATGTCTCCATCCACCCAGTAGGCGATGATATTGGAGGCTGTGCCTCCTGGACAGCATCCCATAATCAGCACCACAACAGCTTGAATAGGAAGCACGTTAAAGGCCAGGGAGAGCAAGAAGCCTGTGAGAGGCATAATCCCAAACTGGCAAAGGAAACCCACAAAAATACCCCAGGGTCTTTTTATGTGGCTCCAGAATTTCTTAAGTTCCACATTGCAACCCATGGAGAACATCACCAAAGCCAGCATGATTGTTAGAACAGTACTTAAAACTACACTCAAAGTTTCATTAAAATTATCTTCTGGTAACACACAAGACGTGCCATTGCAAATAGTAGCATTTGCTGGACAAGCCGTGGAGTTTTCTGCCGAAGGCCTGATGTTAAATTGCTGGGAAAGAAGATATGCCCGCATTTTGAAATGCAGAACTGCTCAGTACATCCGAGGCAAACTTTCAAGCCTGTGTAAATGGTTGTTTATCAGTGACTGCTTTTAAATAATCCAGGAAGCAATAAAGTGCAATAAATACTTGAACACTTTTACTATTCTTGCAGGGTTTGGCACAGTGCTGATTCATATAGTTATAAAAGTTGCACTTGCTTGGTACAATGACAATTAATCATTTATTTATATGATAATGAGGAATCCCATATCAAGAGAATAGCTGTGTTAATCTTTAAGGGTGAAAAGGAAGCTTGTGGTGTAGTTGAGCACATGAAATGAGAATCACAGGAGGAATATAAAGTTTACACTTTACATTCTTTGAATTTCTTGCGTGCCTCCAGGAGAGCCACTCATGCATGCACTGTCACTGGCATTACAGGGGTCTGTGGGGTGACAGATCAAAATGCAGGAAACCATAAGTAGAGGTCCTGAGCTAAGATTTCAAGCTACAACCCTTGCTAAGTGATGCAGCATCCACTGTGGCACACAGGCTTGTTTAAATGTGGTGGGATTCTCATTTGGTTGTGTTTCTAGAAGTAACTACTGGTGCACAGTGATAACTCTACCACAGAACTGTGTGCACGTTTGTGTTACTTTTGGCTTCTAAATGTAACTGTTAGGTAATCTTTCTGATTGCTTCTCAGCTTCCGTGTAATCCTGAGGGTGGTGAAGATCCCTGGCTGCAAAGTTTCCCATGAAGCAGTCTGCTAAAGCGCTGCTTGTACATGGCTTTGACACATGGAGAACCTCTGCTGGCGTGGTATCTCCACCCCACTCCAGCCAGGGCAGCGGGTGACCACCTGGTGGCAGCTCTTCCCTGCTTGTATCTTGCATTGCTTTTGACCACATCCACCTCCACACTGATGAGCTGTGGAAGAGAGGAGGGTGGATAGAAGGGCAGGGAGCTGCCCAAGTAAGAACAGGGTCTGTGCTTATTTGGGCAGGGTGGAGATTTATGGTCATCCTGGCACTTCTGCAGGTGCGGCTGGTGCAGCTGGTGCAGTTAGGCTCAGCTCCAGCTTGGGCTGGAAACAGTGGGTGGTGAGAGGAGGAGCATGGGGTTACAAGGGTGGAGGAGGAAGGAGACAGTTTTCCTGTGCCAAACATGGAGTGTGGGGAGCAGGGCAGTGGGGCTGGTGTGCTGCTGTACTAGCCAGCCAGAGCTGACGGCATCCCTGTTAGCATGGCAACACGTTCAGCATCCACACCAGGGGCTAGCGTGCAGGTCACCTTTTTTTTCCTGGTGTGGCACAAAGGTTTCTTGTGCTTGGCTTTGGTGTGACTTGCTGTTCTCTGTCACACCCATGGCTCAAAAAGGATGAGGGGCTGAGGCATGGCAGCTTCCCTGGGACCTCTTTGGGGTCTTATAGCTCTAGGATGGGCACTGGGCATGCTGTATGGTATGGCTAACACCTCCTTTGTATACGGGACCAGAGGAACTCCACAGCAACCTTAGTGAATTTGTGTCCTGCTGAGTGTCCCTTGATTCATGTCCTTTGCTCATTGTGCTTTTCTGTAGAAAAATACCGTATATCAATCTGCTTATATACCTTTACTGTGTTTTCTCCCTATTAGGTGAATGTAGTGCAAAGATTAATGCTTTGGATAGCAAAATAACTTTGTGCCATTGGTATTCTGTAAACAAAATAAAGTACGAGAGCAGCCAGATGGGTTCTTCAGGAAAGAAAAAGCAGCGACAGCAACGACAAAACACTAGAAAGCTGTGATAATTTTGACTATAGAGCATACCCGAATCTCAGTCTCAACTTCTCAAAAGCTTACCAAAGCCTTTATTTTGTTTGGTTTTTGTTGTTTTTTTTAGTGGGCAAAAGTTTACCCCTCCGGCTTCCTCCATGGCTGGAAACACTGTAAAGGGAAGAATTTTGATGCTTTTTGATGCTTCTATTTTGAAGCTTTGAGGCTGAAGCAGCTTCCAGTGCATGTCTTAGACTAAAATCAAGTCCAAAACTTACAGTGCAAATGATGCCCCCACAGTATCATTAGTTTTCAATACAGAAATATTTTTCACTAGGGTAACATGCTAAGCCGTAATTACCTTCGTCAAGCCAGGCTCCCCCTGAAAGCAGCAGCGTTTTCTGCCCAGCCTCAGTGCTCAGAATGAGGGGAGTTGCTACTTTTTTTAACTTTAAGCCATGAACCATTGTTGGGGAGCTGACTGCATTAGAAAGGATTTCCCAGCATGCTCAGAGGGCACCTGTTTCTTTACAAAGGGGTCAGCTAAGTGGATGTATCTCCTAAGCCACTGTTGGGTGCCTGATGGGATAATGTCAGAGTAGCTTTATCCTCCCAGGCAGCTGGCAACTCCTACCCTGTGATTAGTGCCACATCTGTGTGACTGTGATATGTCTAATAGAACAACAAGCAAGGTAATAAGGAGTAGATGAAAGGAAGAGAAGGCTTACAGGATCTCTGTTTGGCAGAAAACTTGTTCTCCTTATTATGCCTGCTTTCAAATAGAATATTTTAGAAGCTTCTATTTTTTCAATCCAAATCTTTTAAAGGGCTAGTTAGGTTTTAAAACCATGCTTGCAATGTTTTCTATAAAACCTGTGTCAGAGTATGGATTTGCACTTGAACTTGTTTCATGTTGAAACTAAAACTTTTGACTAGAGCATGTTAAAATCTCCAACAAGCCTCAGGGCCATGGGTTACTTTCCCAGGCCTGTAAATGTCTATAAAAGAGGGTGAGTGATTTGGGAGAGGACATAAGGGATCTCCAGCTCACAATGGCTGTTTCTCAGGCAGTGGCTTGCTTTCACTTCCTCCCTCCTGCCAAGCACATCTGAGATGGGAATGGGTGCTCGATGCTGTCCCTCAGAAATAGCAAGGGAGTGTCCCTGCTTTTGGTCTCCAGCCTCTTTTGAGACATAGGAGTGTCCAGGTCTCATTTTGGAGTTTGACTTCTGGAAATGGAGTGGAGCGGGAGACCTTCCTGGTCAGGGTTTGGGCTTGAGTGAGGGCAAACAAGACATCAGCTACTCACCTGCATGACCTTATGGGCCATCAGGTTATGTAAACATAGCCTGTACTTACTGCTAGGTTTGCCTCCTCTTTTTCTCCTCTACTGTAAAAAATGATGTTTCCAAGTCATTAGCTTGTCAGCTAATTGTATAAAACCTAGATCACAAAAAATCCTTTCTGGAAACAGAACTGAGCTCTTCTGAATTCAACTGATTATTAGGCCCACAATTCCACTATTTAACACAAGTGTTAATATCTATTTCAAGAAATCTTCATGTGTTGTTAGGAAACTAAAACCATACCCAAGACATTGAAATATTTGCAGGCACAGTTAAAACCTTAGCATGTTGTAAGAGACACAGTATTATTAAGTAGGCAGCTCTCTCAGGAGTGCTGGATTTCAAACATTCCTCTAGTCTGTTTTGTTTTTCAGTCTGTGCTTCTGGGATTTAATCCACATGCAGGCTAGTGGGAGAAAATACATCAACAACCCTATATTTGGCTGCTCTCTATAAGTTTTCCTGATAGCCTCAGAGAAAGCAGCATTTCAAAGATGGCTGTCAGAGGTACTGACCTGTACAGCTTCTGTTATATTCCCTGTTTTCCACTCAGGTTATGGTGCTTAACTGGTGAGATGGACTACGTATTGCTCTGTGAATCTAAATGGCATCTTTTGCCTATTCCCACTGCATGTGTTATTCAGCATGATTTTAAGCATTTGTCACTGGCATTTAGAGAGGAAAATGACAATGCACCTGGTGGTATTTTGGTGATGATTAACACATCAGGTCTGATTCTGGATACTGTCAGCATAGCTTGAAAATGAAAACAATCAATACTTAAATGGAGAAATACCAGCCTAACTGTATTTTTGCACCCCCAAATTACCAAATCACTGTATTCTGAATTGTCTTAATTCAATTTTTGTGGTGATAAGGCTGCCGCCTTATACCAGTGAGTTTAGTGTCACTTGAGCAAAGAAATCCAGGCAGATGAAACCTGTAAGGATCTGTGCTGACAATTTGATAATTGATTTATCCATTAATTTGAGCAGTTATAAAACATGAATAGCAGTAATGCATACAGAGCCCTATGCTGGGAGAGACAATTTAACAGTTTGTCTTTTATGGTTGTCTGGTGCTTATTTCTGTGATGCTTCTCTTAATGAGACTTATGAATCTTGCCTGTCTGCTTAATTCAGACTCTGAGATGCTTCTTAGTGTATTTATGTCTTAGAAGAATCTTTTCTTTCAGATAATTAATTTCCTAAAGCCAATTACCTGCTTCTTACCACCATCATTAAAAGAGCAGTTATACCTAGTTTTGGTGACCTTGTTTATAACTTTAAACTTTAGTATAAGTATAGGTGGAAGATTGTTTTGCTTGCGTGTTTGGAAAAAGTGGTACTACACAATTAGAAGTTTGCAGAGGTCATTAAGAAAAGAAAATCATGCAGTAGCAGGAGAGAAACATTAAAATACACCTAGCTCAGGATAGCTTCCTAAAGAATGCTGAGAAGTCAGCTATAAAGCTGACTTACTGAATCTTTACATTTACATTTTTACATTTCACTGTCTGGAGCATACATCTACATTTTGCCTGTCAGATTCTTAAGCTGAGTCTCAAATGAAACATAGAGGACACGGGTGCTCCTTTGTTTGGCTGTTGATGAGCTCAGCTGGGAAAAGAACCTGATGTGTGATGAACTTGGATTGCAGGCAAATATAACTTGCTGATGTACTAGCCCTGAGAGATGCATCTTACACCCATGGCTGAACTCCTGCACACACTAAATAGTTGGTTTGAGGGGTATGATTCTGCTGTGATTCATCAGAACTTGACTGACAAATATAGTGTGTGCAATGACAAATGCATAGTGCATTTATATTTTCTGATACGTTTCAGCCTTGCCTATCTAAATCATGACAGAAAGTCTGATCTTTAAGTGTACCCATCTTCAGTAATCAAACGCAAGCATTTTCAATAGAACAGCACATCTCATCCCAGTAGTGCATAGTTACTATGCAACTGCAGGTAACAGCATGCAAAAGCCTTAGACTTTAAAGAACTTCAATCTTTTTTGATATGTGCATGAGGGGAAATCTGAACTTCCGTGCTGTTCAGTGAGGACTGTCTGCTGTGAGACAAATAATGAAAGTCTTCCAAAAGAGTAAGCCAGACTTTTGGCTGCCAAACTGTAAGGGTGACCTCTGACATTGATCAAAAAAACTGAAAAGCAGATAATTTCATAATAAATCAAAGAACTGTGTGATTCTTATACCTATAAAAGTGTATACCTACCACCTATAAATGTCTGAATTTTTGAATAATTCCGTTGTGTTGGAATCTCTTAATAAAAGTGTGTTTTTCATGTTCCTTGCTCAGCAAGGATTGGCTTCAGACTTCGAGGGATCATACACTAAGCAAATATTTCACTGCCTTTAACTGTCCTTTCAAAGCTGTGATTTTATTTAGTAATAATGCTTAATTTCAGATAAGTGGCTAAAAAAAAAATAGATGATGGATGTTTAATTTCTAGATCAAAGGTCTGATTGATTTTAATGTTTACAAAGGTAAAGAAAAATTAATCATTAGAGAAGTTTTTACCCTGTTGAGACCAAAATTGACTCTTCTAGTTTCCATTAGAAGGGAAAATGACTTATACTGTTTCTTATTTGCTGTTGTCTTGGTTTATGACATTTATCTTCTGGCAAGCAGCAGGAAAGTGGTGGTTTTGCCTGCAGTTCCAGTGCTTGTTTCTACCACTGTCCAAGCCTGGAACCTGGCTGCACCTTCTAAAATTTTTATTTTGGTATTTGATAAATGAATTTTATAATTGAAATTTATAATTATTGGACTGAAATAACAATAATAAAATATTTTAATTGTCCTATGTTATTGTGAGAGGTAAAGGTAGAGCACAGAAGTCACAGAATTAAAGTAAAACTGATAGTAATTGAATAATGCCCACGCATTTGTTCACTTGTCAGTATATGGGACACAACTTATCAAGGAACTCAGCCAGACAGAAGCAAATCAGTAGATCAAAGTATGTGATGCTGAGGACTTTAAAATTTCCCTACATATAATTTGGGTATTTTATTTCAGAATAGGTTTAGTCTGGTCCACAGTCTATGTGTCTTTAACACATGTGCCTTGAAATGGTCTGAAGGAGCAGTTATAGGTCTGTATCTGTTATGTCCCTATTAAATATTGGAGTACATCTGCAGATGTGCAGTGGCTTTTGGCTTAGTTATAACCTATTAAAGGAAACCAGTCTGCACACACCAAAACTGCTCTGCAAATCATAAATGGGAACGGTTGTGGATTTACTTAAACATTGCTCTGGTGCTCCAGGCCAATACTTCAAAGGATGTGCAGCCTTAAGGTATCCCCATCACCTGCACTGAGCTGGCTGATGTGCCATGGGCTATGGGAGTTTTGTGTCCTGCAGGAGTGGTTGCCGGGTGGAATATCCTAGGCCATCAAAATTACCATTAGCCACCTATGTTTAGATAGCTGAACCACAGGCTGGGTAGCTGTACTGGAGAAGGTGAATTCTGCCCTGATGTGCCTTGAGGCTCCCTGATGATAATAAAGTAAACCTCAAGTGAGCAGCTCTGAAGCAGACGACTAAACTGCGGATGTTGAGGATCAGGTTTTATAGAGCACATCCTTCAGTGAACACAGATACATGAAATTTGGAGGAGAAGATATATTATTAAGTTCTTGCTTTTAGTTTGCCCAAGGAGTTTAACAGGAGCAGAAAGTTATGCAGCTAGGATAGCTTCAGGTAAGCCCTGAGCAGCACTGCTGGGAATGGGAATAAGAAGTGGAGAGGAAATGCAAAAGTATAGCTGTGGGGGTTTTTATGTTTTGTTTTGTAGGTTTGTTTTATTATGTTTTGTTTGGTTGGGTTTTTTTCAGTTTGGTTTGGTTTGGTTTTCTTATTCCTAAAGAGATGGTTTGCTTTGAATTAAAGCTTTATGAATGAAAGCAATCAGATTCACCAAGGCTATGTTCATTCTCAAAACCAGGCTGATATCTGTGAATATGGAATAGGTACTTCTTAGCTTTTTATTCTTTCCTGGTTTTCAGCAGAGATTTGCATTCAAGCCTTACACATAGCATGTAGGGAGGTGCTGGTCTCAGACTGTCTTCAGAGGAGCAACTACCTGTACAAGTGTGCAGACCTGACACCCATATATGTTTTCTCTTATGTTGGTGCCTTAATTGCTAATGAAAACAGTTTACCTGAGGTAAAAGGTGATAAAATTTAACTAATGATGATTCTACAGCTTTTTGATTATACCTGATGAGGTGTGAGGGAGGGGAATCAGACAATGGCAGTCCTTACAAGCTTAAGACCCTGCTTGTGCTAGGTGCTTTGCAGGGCCATAGTACAGCACTTCCAACCACTTGTGTTTTTTCTTCTAATATTTCTCAACTTATTTCAACATAAGGAAAATGCCAACACTACAGGCACAGAAATGAAGATGAATCAAAATGCAAAAGGGTATCCATTACATATATAACTGACTTATAGCAAGACATCTGTTCTGAAAAGTCAGTCTAAAACCATTACCCTCTTCTCAGGGAAAAAATTAATCTGCATGTCCACTTATCTGAATTTTAATTTGTGTAGAACAACCATCTTCATTACAATGTGTAATATGCGCTGGGACTGCATAAGATTTCTAGTACCTTTAAAATATTTGGATCTTGATAAGACCAATTCCAGTGCCTTGCTTGGTGGTTTGTTTTAGAATAACTTTTATTACCAGGAGACACCGTTTCAGAGTTCTTTAAGGTTTGACTTAATAGCTACAAGGTAAAATATGATCATAAAACCCTCAAAAATGCTATGCACATGCAAACTTATCTGGTAGCTGCTGGTGTCTCAGCACTTGGGAAATTTGAGCCACCTACCTTGATATTGGAAATTTACTTAGGAAAGCACTTTTGGAAATTCAGACAGGTGTTTCTTTGGTTGTGGGAGTTGAAAGTGTGGAGGATGTGGTGCCCTTGATCTGGTGTACCATAGTGTTGATGCAATTGATGATAGGACTGGTACAGTCGCTGTGTGATGTGGTGTGATTCTTGATTGATACTTGGAGCTATACAAATGAAATATATGACAGTAATGAAGTTTCATTATTTAACAGGACCCGAGTGCTTTGGACCTTTAGTTAGTTATTTGTGCTCCTATTTGGGTGCACAATGTTGAAGGTGCAAATGCTTTACACCATGGCATCTTGTAGACTTTGGGGCTTAGGAGAATCCATGCTTAGATGATCGGTGTCTTCATGCAACAGTCATCAGGATGGATGGTCCCACAAAAACAGTACAGTGGGGTGGGAGTCATGTGCAGCAATCAGTCATAAATCCCGGGGGACAGGTCTGTGACCTGCACCCATTCCCCCTCTCTACTGCTTTCTAAAATGCAACTGGAACAAGACCCAGAGCCCAGCTTCCTTTTCCCATGAGCCCTGTTTGCTCATGACCCCTCTCTGTCCTAGGGAATATTGGATTATACTGCATCATTCCTGCATCCGGGCTGAGGGATCACTGGCCTGCAGCATCCTGCCGGCTGTGCCCAGAGCACTTTGCAGATAGCTCACATGGGATCTGGCTGATGTAAGCTCAGGTCCCTCCTAGCAATTTTAATACTTTTCTCCCTCTAGTTCACGTGAGATCTTTAACCAGTGGGCCTTGGGTAGAAAAGGCAGTAGAGATGCTAGATGTGCTTTATTCATGTTAACACCCCTTGCCTGTGCCTTATGCCTGTTGGTAATGCCTGTGGAGATGGGGGACAGTCAGGCATAAATGATAGCTGAGTGAAAGCCTGACTCTCACCTGGAGTCAGGCTCCTGCAGTGGCAGCCTGTTAGTACTTGCAGCTCTTCTTGAAACGTGCATGCTTGCTAGTGCAGATAATTGTTTTGAAAATGCTCATCAAAATCATTTCCATCAGTTCTGTTTTGAAATTGTTTCCATGAAATTGTAAACTGTGTCATCACTCTCGTTTTTTACACAGCTGAATGTCCTTCTATTTGGAGTGTAATGAATCAAAAAGGTCGATTCATTCCATCCTTACAAGGAAAGGGATATGAATATGTGAACATGAACATATATAACTTGCTACATATATACATTTATATATAAATTGCATGCAACATGGTTAATGATTAAATACAGGCTGGGAGGTGTTTTTTATTGGAAAGAATAAGTGTGCTTTCTGAGAATTTCCATGTGACTGAAGTGACTCTTCTAAAAACTTTCCTGGCCTCCTTCAGTAAATTACAATATGCTTAAGAAGTTACATTGGGTTTTTTATTCTGCTGCTGAAATAAGTATAGGAAGTGTTAGGTTTCTGTATATTAAGATCTTCTGTAGATATTTCAATAACATGTATTATCTGATCATGAGGATTTTGTGGTGAGTCAAAAACCTGGTGACCTACTGTCAAGTAGCATTAATTAGGAAAAAAAAAACCAAACAACCCATGTTGTTCTGAATACACTTATCAGAAATGGGGACAAGTAATTTCCAAACCATGTTTTTATGCTCTTAATGATTCTTCTGTGATTCAGTGCAGTTTATCTACCCCTTTGCCCTCTATGTCTCAGTTTACACATCTAAATATATACTCATTTACAAACACAGTAATCCAGTTCAAAAAGTTTGAAACATGTTTGAATGGTTTTGAAAACTTTAGGTACTAACTGTAGGAAGTTGCTTTTTTTGTCTTCTGATCCCTGGACACTTAGATTATACTTTAGTGAAGTTTTTGAGCTCCTCTTCATGAAGTCTGGAAATGATCTTTAAGTGAGAAGTAGGGTGTCCATGCATGGAAAAAAAGCCATGACTGTAGGATTTCAATGAAATTTATAATTTGTTGTCAAACCCCAGTTATCTGTTCACAGTATTATCTGTAAAACCCTTTCAAATTAGTTTTAAATGAAAGTGCACTGGCACAAAATACTAATGTAGATGCGGTTTTTGCAACAGTCAGGAATATAAAATTGATGAGTGGGACTCATGAGAAAATAGGACAGCACAACACTAACCAATGTTTTAAAATTTAAAAACTGTATTAACCCTCTCTTAAAGCAGTTCATGTAACTTAAGTCAAATAACAAAGTTATGCTCCAAAAAGTTTTCATTTAGGTATCTAAATGTGTGGGTTTAAATTTCACCTCTTTTTTTTAATGATATGACCTGGAGGTATCTTGCAGTGAAAATAAAAATATTGAAAAAGGAAGACTTAAGAGTACGAGGTAGATCCTTGGAGACTGAAGTAATACCATTAGTGGACAAACTGAAATAAAAAAGCAGCTCCAATTTAGACACGCAACCTGGTGAAGTCCATTTACATTATGAAATATTTGTCAGAACTACATATTTTTTTAAATAGGAAAAGAAAAACCCAGAGCCCCACTGTAAATTAAAGCAAAAAGTCTGACTTTTTTAGGTCACCCAAGAATATGTTTTGAGAAGAAAAAAAAATGAATAACTCAGATTTAGTACCAGCATCTGAACTAACTCCTCTTACTTTTTCCTCTTTGCAGAAAAGCTGCTATTTCTGGAGATACAGAAACTGGAGAGGAGATGGCCTGTCCTGGTCCCTCAGCCCGGCATGGGTGACACATTTTGAAGGTATTGCAGGCTGCAGTGTTGCTGGGAAACAGACTGCATTCTGAGTGGGACAGTAAAGAGAAGATCACCAAAGCACTGCACAGGCTTCACAGCTCAAAGCTTTTCTTTAGCGTAGGCCGAATTTCTGCATGTACTTTTTGTTAGCTACACATTGACCTTGATATTTGTTATATACTGAATATGTGGGGGAGGTAGGCCTTTTATCTCTTTAACCTGCCTTATGCATCTCTTTTGGTATCTAACTCCTCCTTCTCTGATCACCAGCAAGAATGAAGAAAACCCCTTATTAGCTTTGTAGATTCCTAGAACCAAGCTTTTCAAAGCAGACTTTAAGTAGGAGGTAGATAAATTCATGTTGATACATACAGTAAAAATAGTACCACAGGAAACAAGACTTGTAAGATGGAATTCTTAGTGTTAAAATGTAAATGCAACTCGGCTTCATGTACACCTGAGCTTACCAAAACTTGTGTATCTTGATAATGTAAACAACAGGAGCTAAGAACTTCAGGGGAAAGATGTTTCTGTGTGAATGGTATAGCTTATGTTCAGTTAAGCCTAGGTAAAAGCAAGACCATGGCATGCCAAATAACAGACTTGCTAGCACAGACTTGCTGCCAATAGCATTATGTGGAAATTGGGGAATATTTATTCAACTGAAAGATAGAATACTTTCTGAAAACTAAGCTTTCTTTCTACAGGTCATCAGTGGTTCTTAGGCAATATTAATTTTCTCCTGATTCTGTGACTGAGTGAATTAATCTGAAAGTCTCCTTTTGTTTTCAGAGCTGCTTGTACATGTCTTATCAGCACTGAACATACTTGAGCAAATGGGGCTTGGTGAGATGCTTGATAGGCAGAACTTTTCAGGAATCCAATGGTCCTAATGTTGCCCTCTGCATTTGCCCTTGGTGGGACAATAGTGACAAAGACAGACAGTGATTAATGCGTCTTCCCCCAAGCCCTTTCTCCTTCTGAAGTCTCCTGTTGTCTCTGTCCCAGGTTATTTTTGCAGAATGGAGAGCAAACGGGTAAAATGAGAAGAGGTGACTTCACATCTGAATGAGACATTTTCCCTTTCTGATCCTGGGAAATGAAACCTCTCTGAGTTGCTGCAGCTCCATACATGGTTAACTGGACCCCCAAGAACTGCTGCAGGAATGGGAAGATCTCTGACCTAGAGGTTGTTCTCATGTCCTCTACAGGCTCTCCAGGTCATTGCTGGAAACTGCATAAGGAGAATTTAAGCCTTTGGTTTGAGAAAGATGACAAGTCATCTTGTACTTTTCTTTCTTTAAACTTTTTTTGCATGACAGGAGGACCTCTGGCATTGGCAACAATGTGCTGTAAGTGCAATAGGTAAGCTTCAGGTAGGGCTGAGGCATAGGAGTGAAAACATGTTGGTGAAATTAAACTAATTGGGAGAAGGTGATGTAGAAGGGTTTTCTGGAGGCACATGGAAGTTTTCCTTCTCAGAATTAAGGAGGGGCATACACAGTGAGCAAGAGAAATAAATTGTTTATGACAAGGATTTTCTTTAAAATGCTTTTTACTCTATCTAAATATGAGTAACAGCAGAATCAGATTTTTTCCTAATCAAAAATCTGATAAGTTAGCTATTCTGTTTTGAGACTGCCTTTTCTCATCTCAGACATGAGCATGAACAGCCGGTTCATACAGCGTTCATCAGTTCTTCAGCAGGTAAATTGAAATAGCTTTGTGTCTTCATGCTGTCATTATTCAGCAATATGTCACCATGGAGAGCTGTTTTTTACCTCAGGTGAAAGAACGGAGTATACTTAAAAGCTATCTATTAGCCTGTCATCATCCATAACTTCTGATGCTTATCACTTACAAGCTTTTCTCAGCCCATGAGGCCCATGTGCTTTACCGATTTCTGCAGGTATATTAGTTCTTTTAACGAAGTTCAGACCTGTGGCTTTATTGCTCTTCCAAAATTGTTGACACATTTTCAGAACTGCAATGACCTCCGGTCTTCAACCTAGCCTGATTAGCATGCAAGAAATTAAAGAAACAAACTTTAAATTCCTCAGAAAGTTACATCAAGCGTATGGAAGATAACTGCAGAGAGCTGTTACTGAGCCAGCTCAAACCATGGGTATGCTCAGACTTTCCTTATGAGGGAAACTACTTAGACCAAAGCTGTCTAAGGAAGCATGGTGAGTGGAAATATTCACAAGCTAGGGAAAGAAAACAAAATGCATTTGTTAATATATTGGCACAACATATTAACAAATATGTAGTCAATTATAGGGGACTCAGACTTAATTTCCTAAAGGTAGGTAAGAATACATGAACAGCATCCCTATAGGTAACTATCCATTACCTATTTCACAACTGGACAATGTAGGACTTAATTACTTCTAAGGTAGGGCAAACTCAGTTCTTTAACTTTTTAATTGATACTTATTATTATTGGCCCCTGTAATCACTGCAAATTACACAAATATCAAGACTAAATGTAGTTTGAATTAAGCTCCATGACATGCCCATCAAACTTAAAGAGGCAGGTGATTACTAGCAATAGTTTGACATTCGATTTTCCTATTGAACAATGGTGAGCATCAAGAAACAGTGAAAATGCAACTGTGATCAAATAGTGTGGTGATGAGAGACACTGTTCAGTCCCAAAGCCTGTATCAAAAACTGTGCTAGAAGGCTTACAACCTGTGGGGCGCAGGCCTGAACTCTGTGATGATCCAGATGAGCACTTTTGGCAGGAAGAAATTTCAGGTTTTAGTTTAGTAACATGAAGTCCATTGATAAGAATTGCAGGGGAAGCATCCATAGGTGTAGCTTGCAGAGTGTGTTACTGTTTTCAAGGTAGTTCACATGTAATTAAAAGAATATTTTGTTACATCTATAAGGTGGTTTTCCATCTTCTGCAACTGGGATAATTAGTTCAGAAGCCTGGAACACCTTAACGTATCGTGTGCACAACTTGAGGTAAAAAAGGTGTGACTGACAGTAAAAGTATCCCACCAGTTTTGTTTATGACAAAATTTAGAAAGTTATCAGCAGTACGAATGAAGACATAGAGCAGAATGACTACACCACCACTTAGGCTGGAAAAGATAAACACTTGGCCAGCCTCCTTTCACATTCCTGTCACAAAAGGTAATGTTATCTCTGAGTTTACAGTAGATTCCCTGAATCTCTTTGAAACAGTTCATGGGCTCTGAGAATGGCAGGTAGAAAACTACCACTCTGCAGCAAAGCACTTTACCTCCTTGGAGAAATAAATTCACATTATTGCAACCATAGATGATGAAGTTCCTTTTCCCCCATTCTCAGGTGTGGCAGAGTGCAAACAAGTTCTTGCAAGGGCACACTCCACTGAGATGCAATAAACTGTATAAATTCCCTCTTGCTTGTGAGGAATGTGTGTATTCAGATCTTAAATCATTTTGATGATTTGACTGAAAACTAATCAGAAATGTGAGGCAGTAGCAAATGTGTATATACATAGGTGTCATTGAATGTGTATGTTAGTGTTTCTTCCTAGACATTGAGTGTATCTTTTAAATTAATTTTTATAACACAGTTTTCAACTTCTGAAATTATTCCTTCTACAGCATGCATTTCTCCACCTGTGAGTCAAAGGCTCCTTGTCATCACAGGCCTTGTTGATATAGAATCATAGAATGGTTAGGGTTGGAAAAGACCTTAAGATCATCTAATTCCAACCCCCTAGCCATGGGCAAGGACACCTTGCACTAAACCATGTCACCCAAGCCTCCATTCAGCCTGGCCCTGAACCCTGCCAGGGATGGAGCATTCACAACTCCCTTGGACAACCCAGTCCAGTGCCTCCCCACCCCGACAGTAAAGAACTTCTTCCTTATATCTAACCGAAACTTCCCCGTTTAAGTTTGAACCCATTACCCTTTTCCTATCACTATGTGTTGTGGTTTAAGCTCAGCCATGCAGCTTATTCACTCACACCCTCTGACACCCTCCCCTTCCTCCCTCTGCTTCTGGAGGGAGGGGGAGGAGAATTGAAATAATGTAACTCCCGTGGGTTGAGATAAGAGCAGCCCAGTAACTAAGGTATAACACAAATCACTGCTGCTGCCACCAATAATAATAACAATGAAAAAGGAAATAACAAGGGGAGAGAATACAACTGCTCACCACCCACCAACTGATACCCAGCCTGACTGAGCAGTGATCTAGCCCTTCTGGGTAACTCAATTTACATCCTGGGCATGACGTGCTGTGGTATGGAATACCTCTTTGGTCAGTTTGGGTCAGGTGTCCTGTCTCTGCTTCCTCCCGGCTTCCCTCCTCCCTGGCAGAGCATGAGACTCAGAAAGTCCTTGGTCAGACTAAACATTTGAGCAGTAACTAAAAACATCAGTGTGTCATCAGTGCTGTTCCCAGGCCAAAAGTCAAAACCACAGCACTGCACCAGATACTAAGAAGGAGAAATATGACTGCTACTGCTGAACCCAGGACACTATGATGATGCATGTAGCCATGACAAATCTGGAAACAAACCATGGTAATTGAAGGCAGGTACTTTATGAAGAAGTGGAACTTGTAGAGGTAGCAAATGTAACAGGAAGCTTGGCTGGGATCTTTCTCATCTTGGGAGCTAGTCACTCACACACATTGAGCTACTGGTGTCACTGAGCTGTGGAGGAGCAGAAGAAAGAACAGGCTAAGGAGACTTAGCCTGTTATCTTGAGACTCCTATAGCATCTTGCCTACTTACATAGCTGAGCCAGTACCTCTGCTGGCTATTGTGTTCTGCCACAATGGGTGTTCATTCTTCTTTTTTACTTTGTCACATTAAATTTTAGTTATGAAATGAAGTTAGTTAAGCATCTGTTATTTTTTAATCCAGTACTGTTTTCTGTCTAGTTTCTGTTGTAGGTACTTTCCTCTCCCTTCTGCTACAGCAAGAAGGCTCTACATATTCACCAAGGACTTCTAAGTTATTAAGTCAAAATTTTTGTTCAGAAAAGGAAAAAATAAATGAAAGTGCAAAAGTGAATGAAATAGAACAGCGTTGGTCATGCTTTTTTGTTATAAAAGACTCTTCTAGTGAGAAATTATGATTTAATAGAAAAATAATGAAATCAACCTTTAGATTTGCTCATCCCACTGTCCCACATAGATACTCCCTGTGGGGTGTTCAGCAACGGAGGCAAATGACGCCTCCCACAAGCGGGAACAAGAATCCCCTCGTTGCTTGGATTATGCACCTTCACAGAAACTCATTAAAGAGTTTGTGGCACTTCTTATTATGAAGGGTAAAGTTCTAAAGTAAAAGATGGCATCACTAACTTCCAATCTTTACCTGCATGACGTTACCCCTCTCTACAAATCCTGTCCATTTTTCTCAGCTTCAGGTGAAGCCTAAAGTGTTATAGAAACATGCTGGAGACATTCCTGGAGAATGTGTTTCAAATTAATTTCTGGTAATTGTTTCTACATATAATAATTCTGATTTTTAATGCTATGAGAAAGTTTCAGGGAAATTATTTAGCTTGCTTTTCAATTTAGGAACTCCATCATTTCTGTTGCAGTATGCTAATTTTATCAAAATTTAATTGTGGCCAAACCTGTATAGTGACCAGACACTTGATCTTGAATTTTGTTATGTTGGGAATTTGTCGTGGTTAAACCCAGTTTCTACTCCCTCCCCCTCTTTTTTTCCTCCCCTCCCTCCTTCCTCCCCGCTCCCAGAGGGATGGGGAGGAGAATTGAAGGAATGCAACTCCCACGGGTTGAGATAACAACAGCCCAGTAACTAAGGTATAACACAAATCACTACTGCTACCACCAATAATAATAACGATAAGGAAATAACAAGGGAAGAGGGTACGATACCACCCGCTGAAAGTGAGCCCAACCAGGAAGTGAGAGTGTCCTTCTGGGTAACTCTCCGTTACCTCCTGGGCATAATGTGCTATGGTATGGAATAACTCTTTGGTCAGTTCGGGTCAGGTGTCCTTTCTCTGCTTCCTCCCAGCCTCCCCTCCTCCCTGGCAGAGCATGAGACTCAGAAAGTCCTTGGTCAGAATAAAACATTCGAGCAGTAACCAAAAACATTCCTGTTATCAGTTTTATTCCCAACTGAAAGTCAAAACAGAGCTGCACCAGCTACTATGAAGGAGAAAAAATGATTGCTACTGCTAAACCCAGGACAGAATTATTTTACAGTTTTTTTAAATTTTTCTATATGCTAGATCAGGAATGCCTGACTACAAAACAGTCTATTGATATTTTCACATTTCTTGTTAATTAAAAATGAACATGATAGTCCTACATATTTAACTTGACTCTTCTCATTACATAAAATAGCTGAATTTAATTTAAGAATCAAAGGACACATGAAAGGCAACTTAGTTTTATGAAATGCAGGAGTTTTACTTTTTTTTTTTGTTTCTATTCCATTGTCCAACGATAGGTTTAAAGATTGTTAAACAATTGCTGGTCTCTACAAATTAGAAACCAGCACTGCTTTCAAAAGTATCTATTATGAAATAGATAACCAGAAGAGGAAAAAGAAAAAGAGAGATTTAATTTATTTGCAAGTGAAATCACAAGCATATAGCAACTTGACATACAAGAATTTATGCCTATTAATGATTCTGTTGAGCTTCATGAAGTATCATATTTTTGGTAAAGATGACAAAAAGAAAAATCAATGCAAGTTTATGTCAGGTGCTCTCTGGGGCTGCTGAATTGCTTTTCCCCTCTCAAAAACGTAAGCCTGAGACCTTGTATCTGTATAAAATTTTGAAAAAATCAATCAATCATGGAAACAGTATCTGATTGCAGAAAACATGATTTCCAAATCAATTTGTCATGTTCCTATATGGATTTAATGCCTTCCTTGTTTTGACATTTCTCATTTGCTAAATGAAGGAATGCTACTGTAATTTCTCTATGTTGTGTTACAAATTAGAGGCTGGATGAAAAAAGTTTCTTTGAAACTAGGCTGTCTGATTTCCATCTGAAAATCATTTGTGATGCCCAGTTCCCATCACCAAAAATCCTTTGACTTTGACAACATGATTGGCTTTTAAGACCTGCTTGCTGAGAAGAAATATACTGATGCTTCTTGTAATGCTAAATTTCACAAAGTGGAAGATTGGATTTGATGCTGCTCTCTGTGTAGTTACTACACCTAATGGCATTCTGATTTCTTAGCCTTTTAAAAAGTATTTATTTGGGGTAAATTGCGTTATACACAAATGTATAGAGTGAGCTGGTTGCAAGTTTCTTTGAAGGAGATACATAATATTGTCATATATGTAATCAATATGCCAGTGTTCACCATATTCCCAGAAAGGTTCAGCTTTTACTTACTAATCAGTGCTGATATGTACTGCATGACTTTGGAATAGTAAAAGATACTAATGTTGAATAATGTGTCTGTTTTATACAGCTTAAGCTTTCAAGATTTTTTTACCATGAGTATCTAATGGTAGAAACTGAGATGCTCAGATTTTCTTCTTCAAAGGTGCATTGTTTGCTGCTAGCCTTGAGATGTGTCTGGCACTGTTTCAAACAGTGTTGCCATCTACATCATTCATCCACAATTTCAAGCCACATTCTTGGGAAGGATTTCCTAAAGATGGTTTAGATTTGGCATAGAAGTAACCTAAATCTCTATCAAAATTTGTTAACAGCTGTCTGGGGGTTTTTTGATACAAGTTTGCATGCGGAGAAACCCTTTGTAGTTTTTATTTAATGTAATTTAGAAATACCTCAAGTGAACACCCTCTTTCTAAGCACCCTGTCAGAAATTTTGCAAAATCACTATGTGATGCTAAGACTTTTTAAATCTCCTCCGGAAGGGTGAGATAATTGGTGATCAACTGGATCAAAAGGATTGAGAAACACCTCCACCTTCCAAACTGTAATTTTCCTTCTTCTCTGACTAACTCCAGTAACACACAGGCTTTCAGGATGCCTTCCAGATAGCACAGAGGAGAGGTTCTGATGCAACATATGCTTAGAAAATTAATAAGGATGGCTTTAGGTAACTTTTGCTTAGCTGCCTGGATGAATCAGCTAAATTTCTGAGTGAAATGAAACTCTAAGCAATCTGCTTTGGATTCCATCCCAGGCAGACCTATTCAGCCATCCACTTAATTGCTACTGTATCTTCATTTATGTACCTCTATTGATTTTAATCTCAGATGATTTATACAACACCATAAGCAGGTAACAAGCCAAACCAATGGCATTTCACTGGAGATGAAGGTACTTATAAAATATCTTAATTTGTCTAAAATCTGCTCATATATACAAGGCACCTCCTGTTGTGGTTGTGTGCTTGAAGTTTGTGCTTATAGTTTCTCAACTAACTTCTGTTCTCTTTCCCACTGCAAATTTGCAGACAGTTTTCCTGTATTTTAAAAATAATAAGTACATTTCCATTTGACTCCAAGCTACCCCATGGCCTTCTGCCAGAATTCCCCAATATTAGTTTTTCATTTTAGCCCTTTGTTATTGATACACTTATTCATGAATGAGTGTAGAACTAATTTGGCCTGAATTCAGATGTCAGCATGATAAGGACTTTTACATAGTTGTGAGTAATGAGCTGTCAATGGCTTAATTCATAAACACAGAGAGAAATTAAGCAGAGTAAGATTCATTTTACATTTTTAGAGTTTTTCTTCAGTATGAAACAAGTCCTAGATAATGTTTTTTGCCTAGAAAATGCTTTGTTTGTTCCTGAGATCTCTCTGTAACAGAGAGTTAAGGTTGAATATGCTCTTAGAAGACCAGAGCTGCTAAGGCTCTGCTACCTGAATTTCCTGGAGCAGGATTAGATCTGAATTCAAATGTTCCTGTGTATGCCTGTAGCACTCCTCAAATAGCTATTTTTAACAGCTTTAGACTAATGTCTGCAATGGTTCTTATGCTTGAATATTAATATGAATAACACTGCAATCAAAACAAGGGAGATTAACATTGCACAGATGAGCTGTCTGTCCTTTAAGCATCTAAGCAGTCCATTAACACAATACTTCGTGTTTTGTGACTTTATTGCTAAGTATTATGTGATCTAAAAGAAAAGTGCAAATGAGAGAAATCATCTTTGTTAAATGAATCCCATCCTATTTTAATTTTCCACTTCAAATCACAATTAATATGTATTATTCACACCTTTTCATTCCTCTGGATGTATTATATTAAAGCAGAACAGATGTTTTGTGCAGACTGTCCAAGACACGGAAACAGATTATCTTTATTCATGTTTTTCAGTTGTCCTTCAATGTGGGCAATAATAGTATAACAGAAGGGACTCAGTTATTGAAATCCCCATAAGTTAACAATTTTAGGAGACAGTTCACAGAGAGGGTTTAGCCATTCCTTTCTGCAGTTACCACTTGTGTCATATCAGACTACTCATCCTGGGTAGTGGGAGGAGGAAATGGTGGATTCAGGTGAGAAGCACCTCAGGAAAGGAAGATCTCTATTACTTAGGCTAGAGATTTGTAACTCAGGTTCTGGTGTTTTATCTGCAGCTGCATTGGCTACAGTGTACAAAAAGGTACTGAGGTCTGGAATGAGTTTGGGCATATCTTGCACCAATAAAAGGTCTTTCTGGTAGAACTCATTTGGGATAGAATTCATAACTTTAACTTAGCTTACTTGTGTAAAAGTTATTAGGATCTTAAATATGAGGTAATTTTTAAATCAAAAAGTCTATGAACTGTATCTTTTTTGAGGAGAAAAGAACCAGCGTCACTTTTATCTGTAGCTGCTCTCTAGTTTTGAAGGCTAGTACACACCACAGCCCAGCACATGGAGAATGGCAAAGCTTAAGCAAAACAACTTATATGACTCAGCCTATGGTCTCAGAGGGTTAGCTCTGGACTGAATTAATTCTCGTGAAATGTATATATCTCTATAATGCATTCAGACTGTTTACGGCCACAGAAGCTACCAGCATAGAATGAAGCTTGTTCAGAACTGATGAGGACGTTTTCTGTAGAAGCACAATTATGCTATTTCTCCGATAAACTATAGAGGACTGTAAACAAACATTTATCTAAGAATGTTGAAGATGGGAAGCTATCCCATAAATACTATGGGACTACTGAGAATGATGAAAATGTTTAAAAATTGGCCTGAAAATATTAATATGTTTTAGATCTGCTGCTTCATTATGACACTTCATAATTACACATAGGGTCAAGTATCATATTGAATCCGTGGTAGAAGTGAAAATACATTTACAGTGAAGGTAGAAAAACAGACTTTTCAGAAAAATATAAACCATGCAGCCTCTCAATTCTTAATCTGAATTGAAAATGAAATTATACAAACTGAAATTACCCCTAGCTCTCTATTAGCTCAATGCAGGTTATCTTACAGAATAGCTATATTAAATTGAAAGTCATTATCATAAATGTTTGTTGTCAAAATGTACATATGGTTGACTGTGAAAATCAGGTAAGTTACATTAAAATGTGTTGTTTAGACAACATATTGTGTCCTTAGCTTTGAAAAAGTGATAGGCTGTTTTTATCTCTGATATACAAGGGTCGTCTTCAGGAGACATAAATGTGTGAAAAGTCACAGAAGAGAGGTTTTTTTAAGACATCTTCTGAAGGAGTCCTTTTAGAAGAAGGAAGGAAAGACTCCTTTAGAAGGTAAGGTTTCAAGACAAACTGGAATAAAGCTATTTCAGAAAAAGAAATGCAGATAATGCTATACTCCCATATAATGCTGTTCTTTTGTTCACTTTTTTAAGACTGCAGTGGTGGTTTTGGCTTCTCTGTGTTGCTGTCTTCTTGTGCTCTTCTATATGCTATATATAGCTCTCATCCTCCAATGCTAAATGTCTTATCGAAAGTATTCAAAATATTTCAAGTAAAACTTTATTGTAGAAGTCACCCTCACTTTCTAGAGCTCTGACTTGTAGTGCTGGAAGGTCAAGACAGCTAGTTCTCATATCCCAGTTGAGGGCATTGAAATATGAAAAATGGCACTTCCCTAATTTAAATTCACACCTTTTAATTCAAGCACTTCACATTTTGTGATCCTCCCTTGACTGTTTTCCAGATCTTTCCAGAACTATGTTGAAGCAGTTTTTCAGTTTTCTCGAATTCTCATTGGTCTTATCTCTCTTTTGTCCCCTGGAAAGAAAAAGGTTACTCAGTACATTTTATGAATTACCGCATGCTTCTGGATTGTCTGAAAAGAGTGCAAGTTGCTAGTCTTTGATTAGAATCCAAACTGTTTCTCTAAACAGGATAAATTTGGATCTAAGAATATACTTAACACTTTTTTGAACTGAGTTAACTGATAGGTGTTACTTCTTCCTTGTTGATGTTATTTAAACTGTGAGATAAATTTTCAAAGAAAAAGAAAATAAAAGAAAATCAGTCTCTTCCTGCCAACATGAAAATGAAATTCTGCATTGAATAAAGCAAGAAAGCTATGTTACTTTTTTCTCAGGCTCTCAGTGGCTTAATGAAACCCAACTCAATGGCTTAATGAAACGAGTGAGGCTTTACTTGAGCTCTTGAGCACATAACTCATCTGATCACAGCTGAAATCCCTATACTATCAGCTTGACCTCATTATTTTGGAATGTCCTGAGATTTCTCAGTCTTCTTCGTACTTTATAACATTAACACTAACATTTTTGGATGAGAAGCAACTTGTGAAATACTTATTTTTATTTGCCTGCTGGTGTGTTGCTGCTTAAAATTGCACTGTATAACTAATTATAGCCTTAGCAGTGGTACTGATTCTAAGAAGAATAGTATAAAAAACACCTGCATGCCATCTTTTAACTTTGCACCTAGCCTATTAATCAAGGAACAATGGAGTTGGAGTTTTAGTATTACAGCATTGCTATTTTTAGATCATGCCTAGCTCTGGTGTCCCCTGTGTGTTTGTACAGCATGTAATATAGCGAGGTCCTTGGCTGCCTTTAGGACTCAAGTGCAATGCAAACAAATGCACACAGACTGTCTGTACAGCTAGTGTTAAGGCTGTCTCTCTTCCACTAGTGGAAAGAGATTGTTCCAAGGCTTGCAGAGAAAAACCCCTCCAAGAAGCTCCTTCTGGGTATTTACACCACTCATCACCATCGTAGTGGAGTGTTTTAATAACAATTGTGTGCACAGTGAAAGGAGAATATACTCATTAGTGTCTAATGTATTGTTCAAGGTTATACACAGGATATAGAAGTTTAATGAGAACTTAATGGGACTTTTACTACTACTGATTAAGTGTATCTATCATTTTGAGGATGTGGGTAAAATTGCTTAACATTGTAAAATTAAGGAAAAATGAATGCCTAGTATTTCACTCCCTTCTGCCATTAATCACGTTCATTAGCTGCATTCCTGCTACAAGATTCTGACCCATTGCTAGCGCAGTACTGGGAGGACAACTACCAGTGGCCTGCTGATTTAAGTAGTAATTAATCATATTAAGTACTATGACTGTTTTTGTTCTTTCTATCATATATGGCTTATAGATTAAGCTGACTGTGACAAAAGTGAGAGTCCAATATTTTATTGTAAATTGATGATAATCTGCTGTGGCTTACTGAAATCTTAGTTCCAGAGCTGCTGGGGTGGTAACTGGGGGTAGAATCAGCACAATACTGCTCTGTTTTAGGGGGGTTGGGAGAGGTGGTTACCCCAGGAAGGAACTCTACATCTGTAGGAACCTGTCAGTTACTACATCCCAAAATAGTGATTTATTAAATACTGACTTATTTTGTCTCCTTTTAATAGCTAACTGCTATCTCTTGGCTCAGAGGGCCAAGAAGGCATGATCAATTATCCATTCTTTTACAATGCACTTTGTAAAGTTAGAAATGGTAATTTTTATCTGCTTTTTGCCAAGTAGATTTTGTCCAGTGTCTTGTTGAGATTTTTCTTTGTTGTGGGATACCATGCCTCTAGGAATGGGATCACTACATTAATGTTTGAGAGACTGGGGTAGAAGAACTAAGTTCAGATCACCAGATATTCCAAATACAGAACAGAATTATTTCTTCTATGTTCAGTTGCAAATCAAACAATATCTGCAGTTGCCTTTGCAAATCAGCATGCACCAACTTCAAGTTATTTTACAATGTTACCTTACGTATAAGAGGAAAGTATTTCTGTATGTTTTTGAAGGCCCTTTAGAGCTCATGTTCCCTAAACCGTAGTTATTTTGGAGGCTGCTGATGTCTTTAACATAAACTTGAAAAATACCCAGGCATAACAAAAATGGTAGGTCTCCCTGGGGTGCCCTGCATCCCGCAGTTTTCCCAAGAACATTGCTACTGTACTGGGGCTTGCAAAGTGCTTCCTCTGCTGACTTGTGCATGCCCTGCAGAAAATGTGTCCTCCAGCACACCTGACCTTGCTCTAGTCCTTTTACCCTGTGTTGTGGTTTTGACTGTAACCATCAGGTAGATTTTTTGCTTTTGCATCTTTTCTAACTTGCAGGAACATGTTGATTTTTAATTTTGCTTTATTATTTTTTTTCCCCCTAACTTGAGGGGATAATTGGTAGGCAGAAATCATTCTAACTGTGTATGCCTCGCATGAGTGTGGAGAAGCATTCTAACCGTAGCCAAGAAGGTTAATATATTTTAAACTAATCATGAGTAGAACAGCACTGTAAATACTGTTTAAGAGAAATAAATAAAAAAAAAAGAAAGAAAAGAAGATTTTACCCAGCTTGTTCTTGCTCAAGATACACTTATAAGATTATTGATGCTCTACTATGTGCCTTATTCCTAAATGCTATAGATTTAAGTAAAGGCTTGTTTACAGGGGAAGAGAGTGCTTGAATATTGAATCTGAAAGATGTTTCATGTTTGATTGTAGCTCATTCATTCATAGTTCATATATGTTTTTTTAATTCACTTGCTGAAGGCAGTTACATAATTCTTCCTAGCTCAGGGCTTTTATTGAATTAAATGAGTAACTATTAGTAACTATGTAATTTTATATAATTGACATGGATTTGTATGAAACATGATTTGTCTACTGGAAGTTCTATGAATCGTTGTGGCTGTTGGATTAAGACGAATTAATTAATTATAATCTGCACCCTTAACAGTAAGTATAAATGATAAGCCCATTATATTGCAGTATTAATATTTATTTCTTGTTGTCTTGCTGATTTCATTTGACTCCAGTATTTGGTTTGGACCAGAGGCAAGCCTTCTATGACAAGCCTGTTGAGTGATATCTTGCAGATATTTTTCCCTTTTACTGATGGAGAAGCATCACTGAACAAACAGCCTTTAAGGGGCAACATTGAGACTATTTGTCCTAAAAGCTAGCATACTTTGACTGTTTTTCTAGGTTGTTAGTCTTAGCTCAAGCATTTTAGAGCAATTATTTCTGTGGAGTGTGGAGCAACATACATAGTTATGGCTACCTAAGTGCTCTCTTTTTAAAGAGGTTTTCCAGTTACTACTAATTATCTGAAAAGATAGCTATGTGAACTTACTTTATTCCTTTATATTCTGTCTTGCCTGAAAGCCGGTTTTTAACTTCAACCAAATTCCTTCAGGCACTTTCAGCAGTGAACTTGATAAAGCAATTAAAGCCTTTCAAAATATATGTGCATTTAATGCTTTTCTGTGGCCCTTCCTTTGGAAAAATTCTAGGTGTATAGGAGTCTGGAAGGCTATAAACACTTTTAAATTGCAGGGAGTGTTTGTGCTCATATAACTGTATTTTTTTTGCTCAGATTTTGTGCCTTTAAGAAAGAGAAGTCATTCATCTTTAGTTCTGGATCACCTGCTTGTTATCTGTTGGGTTTTGTGTATTTCTCTGCTTGTTTTCTGCATCTTTATAATTAGATCAAATATATTTAGATTTGATTAGTTTTCATATGCAGCCTGGAGGACATGCTTACTTCAAAGCTAATCAGGTGTCTGCATTAACTTTCCTTTTCACCAGCTGCTCCAGGAAGCCCTGACCACTTGGGCATGGAAGATTTGAGCATTATGTGATATGAAAATGGCACCTGTCATCTAAAAGCCTTTGCCTTCAGGTCCAATTCTGCCTTCTCAGAAACCCTGGTACGCTAAGTGTTTGATTTCTAGAGCCTCAGCCTCATGAGCACTTTGCAGCAGTGTTTCTTATTTAGTGCTCTTCTCCCATGCTTTTAAGGGCTTAAAAAAAAAACTTATTCTTTTTCTTTTTTCTCCATTTTTCTTTTTGAGTGATTTTAATTTTCTCATATGTGATCTCTGAGTCTTGGTGCTGTTTACTCCAGCCTCTACCTGCAGAAGCAAAATGGGATTCCTCTGCCAGGAAAGTATTTCACTCACCTTTTGTGCCTGAACTACTTGCCTTTGGACTTTTTGACCTACCCCTCAAGCTTTTAAATAGATATACACACATCATGAGTTAATCCCCAGCAAGTCCAGATGATCTTGTTTTAGAGAGGTGGGAACACCTCCAGCTGTATTTTAATCTTGCTGCAGCAGGAGCCAATGGACTCCTGAACAAATAGCAGTTATTTTTGTCATGCTTGAAAGTACTCTTCCTTTTGATGCACAGCATGATCGCCCATGCTCCCAGAAGCACAAGGTGAAGTTTGGATGCAGCTGTCACAGTGTGATTTGCTTCAGGCTTTTTGCTTAAAGCTTTACTTCTGTGTTTGTTTCTACAGCGTCTATGGTTTCGAAGACCTAACTGTATGCCTCACTTCCTTCTCCTGCTCCTAGGGAAAATTATGCTGCTCCAAGTGCCCTATCTATGGGCAAAGTTATCTGGATTTATTATTTTCTTATTCTTATTCTACTTGTTATTCTATTAGTGGACTGTATTAGGATGTTTTTTATAGCTGAAGCTATAGGTTTAGTGGTTGTATCTCATCCCCATCTTAGGAGATAATTTATCTTTAAAAAGTGCTCAGTGATACAAAAAATTCACAATGTCAACTCTCAGGAGCATAGGTGGGCTTCCCACACTGCTACAGTCACAAAGGCTTTTTAAAATTACCTGTGTTTTCTTGTTGGTAAGGAGAAAGGCAAAATATCCAGAATATCTGAGTAGCCCTTTGGAAAAGCCCAGCTCTCACTGTGGATGCTAGAAAGAACATAAAATATCTGCTTTTCCAACTTCTGTGCATCCCTCAGGAGTCTGAAGTTGGATGGAGTGACTGCCACAGGCTGCTGAAATTTTAAAAGGGCTCTTTAAAAGCCTGGGTCTGATGGCCACTAAAACAAGCTCCAAGGTTGGATATGTAAAATTAGATGGATAGACCTTGACATCATTTGATTAAAACATCTTTAACATTAATTTTTAGATGAATCTGTTAGACTATCTGTAATGTTTGGGGCTTAATGCCCTCCACGCTTTAAAAAAGTCTAATAGCTTTCATTAGGCTTCCATTAGCAGTGCTAAACAAAACAGAAAGATACACATTCAGAAAGGCAATAATTTGTTTTCTTGTTTGGTATGTACCATAGTTGATGAAAGTGCTTGTATACACTGCCATGAAATCAGAGGGCCATTATTCAGATTCCTCTTGATGTTCTTTGTTCTCATATATATGGGTTCAGAATTCAAGTTTAATAGCTTTCTAAGATTAATTTCATTTGTAAAATAAAGCAACTGTCCTCCCTTCTAGCCTTATCTTAAACGAAGTTCAGTGATCCTCACATATGCCCTTTGTAAGTTTGAATCTATGCTCTGTTTACTTTTGCTCTCTATTTTACTACTTAGTCAGGCATAGCAGGAGACCTGTAAATGTTTCTTGATGTCCCTGCAGGGGAAGAATGGGATATATACTACACATTAAGTGGTTTCCACAAAAGTTTTGAGAAGAACCCTGTATTTCACATGACTCATACAATAATATATTTTTATGGAAATGAATGCCAAATTTTAATTAAATAATTCTGACAACTATATTCTAGGAAATAAAGACAATGAAGATAAACTTCAGTTCCAAACCATACCTGTAGAAAATGGGTTCTTTTTATGCCACAGTTTTTTGTGGAGACTGCATGTGCAAATCTGTTTTGTTGCTATAGGATCAGTTTTTGACCTTGGTGGAAGGCCAAGAGCTTAGACCCTTTGAAGTCAATTTAGGTTGCAGTTTACTTTGTTATTGGAAAGTGCAGTGCTATTGGGACTGGCAAAGACTTGTATAGAAATAAAAAGCTTTCCATATACAGAAAACTAGGGATTTTGGAAAATTTCTTAACTTTTACTTAGTCCTTATTTTGTCCTTAAGGACACCACCATTTCTGATATGTTTTCAATGGCTCTCTTTTCTACCTAAATATAAAAATCATAACTTGCAGTTTGTCAGACAGTGCTAGTGAGTGCATAACATTATTAACGGCTTGCTTGGTGCTGAAGAAATCACAGACTTCTGATTTTTATTTTTTTCCCAAGAGATGATTACAACATTTATCTTGGTACCTTCTGTGTACAAAAAAGTGTTCCAGTAGACAGCAGGACATCAATTGCAGATGTGAAGCATGCTCGTAGGTATATGGGTCTTATGTTAGCAGCCTGTTCAAAGAATTAAGTATTGAGGGTCCAAGAGAGTCCAGATGTTACAAATTCTATCAGTGGTCACTGTGGCATGAAATCTTATGTGAGTTTCATTTCCTGGAATCATTCAAGGTGAGTTATATAACAAACTTCATAAATTATTATTATATTATCAAGACAGGTTTAATGAGTGATTAGAAGGGAAATTGAAGGATTAATTAACTTGAAATGCTCTTGAGGAGCAGCAAATAGTCTGAGCTTTTACTGTGTGAAAAGAAGGTCTTGGCTTTTATACAAGTGGTCACCCTACTTCAATGACCTAATTGTGCTTTCCAGTTCTCACTGGAGAACAGAATCATTAAAGCAGTGTATAACTCTTGGGCAAAAACTGTTCCTTAAGCACTTTGCTCTTAAAGTTTTAGCTATATATTGCCTAAAGGCAGTTGTTAAAACTGATGTTGAGAGTCCAAGTAAATCAGTGAGTTTTTTTCTTTCTGAATTGAAAACCAAAATAGGAGTACACTGAGTCCCTAATTCTCTAGACCTAATTTAGAATTGCTAACGCTTCTATAAAAAGCACTTTTCAAGGTCTGGGGAAACATTTGAATATTACAGATTTACAATTTTCTCATCTGGGAGCATAATTTTTTTCTTGTCTCTTACAATGTATGAGAAACATGATGGAAATGAATGGCCACCGATGTTTAGCAAAGGTGATGACTAACTCACTATTACTATAAATAGTGTTTGTAAGCATTCCAAGGCCAGTCATTGAAATACATAGTATGATGTCAAACCTATTAAAATAGAAACTAAGAGTTAAAACTGCAGATTCTGGGGATTTTTAAATTTTTTTTTCTAACTTTGTCTCTATTGTAACATAAGGTTCAGAATAACAAAGCTTGAATGATCTAGTAGAAGGTATAGTTGGCTCATGACAAGAAAAGTAAGAGAAGAAAGCACTGGAAAATCAAGAAAGATTGTTTTCAACATCTTTTTGCTGGTCGTACCTGTAGAAGTCACAGAGAGAATAAAGTAAAGACATGCTGCTGTGGTTGATATTTCTTGTTACAACAAACACAGACCAGATATGCAAGACTACTAAATGCTGCAAAATATATAAACACTATAATCATTCCAGAAGCCTTTAGAGCTTTTAACATATGCTTATGATAAAAATATATTTTTGAGCCTATGCTAAACAACACTTGCAATATTTTTTTGCACCAAGTATTAGCTGTGATGTTCTCTCCTTTTCTTTCCTTTGCAGAAACAGAGGATGAAGACTATATGAGGTACTTGGATGTTAAATGTTTTAGGTTTTAGCCTGTGTCCCACAGTGGAGGTAAATCTTTGCTAGAACTCAGTTCAGTACTTTAACTCAGTAACTGTACATACAATATCAAGAGGAATATCTCTCCTGTACTCAAACCTAGATATTATTTGCAAAACTAACAGAAGTTTCTCCCTTGTAAAGAGAGTATTTTCAGTTTGCTGGATGAACTAAACCCACAAAGATAATTCAAAGAGCAAAAGAATGGAGAGACTGAAAGACACCTCTGGTTCTTTAGACTTAACAAGAGTCTAAAGTCTATGTAAAAGGTTGAATAAAAAGATAATTTTTTCATTTTCAGGGGATTTATTACTTTCTAAAGATCTATAAATATAAAACTGTTTTATTAACTTATTTTTATGAGCTCAACATTAATGTACAAATTTAAGGAAAATAAAACAACCTCTAGAAGAAAAAATCCCTTCCAAGTACAGCAAAATTGCAGTTCTGCAAGGATTTGAATGTTTACAAAAATTTTGTGTATGAGAAGCAGGGTACTCATAACTGCTTACAAATTCAAGGCCTATGTGAGGAAGAAACGGTTAATTGAAATGTAGATTTTAATGTAAATCCATTTTTAATTCTGGAATTCTATTGCCTTTTCTTGTTCATAGAACTTTTATGAGCATCGTCCTGATTAAATAAACAATAGCTAAAATGAATCATATTAAGTATTATGAAAGCATTTTCTAATAATTATTGTTGTTTCTGTAGTTCATTAAATAAACCTATAATAGCTTTTTGCTCCAGATCTTTTTTTTTTTCACTAGCAGCATATTTGGCAATACATCTATTTTTTTCTGGTGAGATTTCTCACAGCAGTAATATCTGAATTTGGACATGTTATAACAATGTAAGAAGAAAGTAAGTGTGCTCCTGAAGACTTATTAATGATAGACTTGCTACTAGTCACTCTTGAAAGTTGTAAAAATACTTCCTAATTGTTTCTTCTGAATTTTTTCATTAAATTAGTCTTCTACTCATACACAAACAGGTGAAATCCAGTTTACAAAGCTGAGCTAAGCAAAGTCTTTTAATATATTTTCTTATATTTTTAACATTCTCAGGTCTTACAATGTAATAAATCCATATTCTGTTGCAATAAATACTGAAATCAAATCCTGATCCTATTATAAAATGCATTGAGATGAAAATGCATAAGATTATGTAGTAATATTTCCAAAGGTAGCTATCAAAACAGCAACACATGGACTTGTGAAAAGCTTAATTAACCTTTGGTGTTTGAAAGGTTAATACTTACTCAGCTACAATGAGGAGATTGTCTGGCAAGAAAAATGTAAAGTGTGCAATTATTCTCACTAGTAGATTATGTGCTGATGGGATCAAACTATATGCCAAACAAGCCTCTCTGAATCATCAAAGAAGAAATGTTAAAAATTCCCTTGGCTCCCAAACATGATCTCGACTGCCATATGCAGTTTTCTGCAAGACACTTCTTTGTCATCCTGCATTACCACCTCTCAGAGCATCCTAAATGATTAGGCTACTTCTTTGGAATGTATGCATTGCTATGTTTGTAACCACCAAATTACCATAGTAACCTGTTTTATTTAAAGATTACCATGCTGTAGGGAGGGAATAATCTGATGTTAGCTAATGACATTGAAAACATGTTCTATACAAATCAAAGTCAGTTGTAAGGACCAGGAGTTAAATATCTGACAAGCATGAGAGAATTATGACTGTTTATAAAGATGCAGGGGGAAAATATCAGCTTAATCTACAAATTCCAAGATATGAGCTGAAAACTTTTCTGTTTGCCTCTGTGTCTACAGCTTGTTGGCTTGCAGGACTGTTTTCAGCAAGTGGCCTGTTAATGTGCCTCGGGTGCATCCACAGAAAAGATGCTGAGTCTGGGTGGGATACTCACATTGTCTGAGATTTTGACCATTCTTTCAAGGCCAAATTGAGCCTGTCAAGACTGTAGGTCCCTTCCAACCCAAACTATCCTATGATTCTGTGTTTTTTATTTGTTCAGGGATATGACATCCTTGTCTCTAAATTGGAGAGACATCAATTTGATAGATGGACCACTCAGTGGATAAAGAACTGGTTGGATGGCTGCACTCAAAGAGTTGTGGTCAATGGCTTAATGTCTGGCTGGAAACCAGTGATGAGTGGTGTCCCTCAGGGATCAGTGTTGGGACCGGTCTTGTTCAACATTTTTGTCGCTGACATGGACAGTGGGATTGAGTGTGCCCTCGGCAAGTTTGCCGATGACACCAAGCTGTGTGGTTCGGTGGATACGCTGGAGGGAAGGAATGCCATCCAGAGGGACCTTGACACGCTTGTGAGGTGGGCTGATGCCAACCTCATGAAGTTTAACCATGACAAGTGCAAGGTCCTACACCTGAGTGGGAGCAATCCCAGGCACAGTTACAGGTTGGGCAGGGAGGAGATTGAGAGCAGCCCTGCAGAGAAGGACTTGGG
>NDXB01019281.1:191529-217588 GCA_002631895.1 Agapornis roseicollis
CTTTTTTTTTTTTTTTTTTTTTTTTTTTTTTTTTTTTTTTAATTCTTTACCCTGCATACATTTGATCTCTTCACTTGGGTGATGTGTCATGAGAGTAGCACCATCAACACAGAAATCCCAAGAAAACTGAGCTTTCAAGGGTGATCCAGGATTCCAATCGCATATCATAGGTGACACCTACACTACGTGGCTCACTTTGGACACCTCTTGAGGTCTCTTAACTGCCCTGTAAAGCCTAAACTTCTAATAATCTTGTAGCACGTTCCAAAGATGATGAGCTAAACACCCACCAGATCTTGTTTACTGCTTGTTTCCTGATTTTCTCCACATTCAAATACCTTGCATTAGTTTCTGATACAGGCAGCACCACAGTTAATCTGTTATAGCTTGAGGTTTGAGACTTCTGATGATTTTTTAGCAGTAATACTGACTTTCAGTGGGTCTCACCCTGTCCCTCTGAAACTCAGTTCCACCCTTGCCAAACCTGTGTAACACTCTTTTCTGTTAAAGGACTGCAGTACATGTAAGGGAGGAAATTAAAAAGGACTGAAAACATAAGCATGTTTTGGGGTTTCTTTTTGGGTTTGCAGCATTCTGAAGAAGTATATAGCATATTTTACTGCTATCCTTTCATAGAGAGTACTTGAAAACAATGCTAGCAAGTAAACATGTTTAGAAGTGCCTACTTTCTTTGGGGAGGGCTTATAAAGCACCTTGTTATGCTTAGATCCTCTCCTCCAGCTCCCCTGATATCTTTGTATCTTCGCTGTGCTCCAAATGCCATCTGCTGCTGCTTATGTGCCTCATCACTGAAATGTAAACTGAAATTCCTCCACATTGGCACAAGTGTACGCTGAAGAAATATCTTTCTCTGTTGGTGAAAAACAAAACCAGATCCACATCACCATAGCAGCTACAGGATATAAATATTCATGGTGACCTGTGAGGTCCTAGAAGTTCTTTTCTAAGCTTAGTAATGCAGTAAATACAGCACCCATTTGTTTTGCTTTGGCTAATTCACTCTTATGGCTTCCGTAAACTGGGTGGAATAAATCTTAACAGGGGAAATTCAGTGTAATGAACATATTAACTTTGCTTATTCCTAAAGATTAAATACAATTTCTCTCATGACCAGGAAGTATGCTTTATTTGTGGAATGTTTCTTCACTCTCCTACTGCTGAGAACTTCCTCCAAGCAGCAGAACAGAGGGCCAAGCAGGTTCAGTTTTCTGGGTTCCATGCACTATCTACCTTCAGGATCCATGAAGCACAAAATGCCTAAAATTCAGGTTGATATTGAGGTGACTCTAAGTGGAAGATTTCAGTTTTGAATACTGTCAAGTGTTTTGGTTTTGGTTAAAAATGCCAGGAAGAAATCTTCCAGCGCTTGGGAAATGATGACTTTGAAGCTGGCTGAACTGTAAATCAGCATCATATAAGTGCAACCATGATATGAATATGGTTTTGTGCTGCTGAAAGACCACTATTTCTGTGACCAGATGAGCTTGCTAGAATGGGGGAGGTGGTTCAGGTCTGTGCTGGATCACTTCTGTCATTCCTCAGGTGCTGGAAGCTTCTGGGATCTGACGGGTTCAGCCTGTGTCAATGTTTGCTCGTTGATGGCAGAGAACACTTAAAATGAGACTTACAAATTTATAAGAAAATATTAAGTACTGAAAATTAAATATAAGTGAAGTGGGGGTCTCTTTTCTACTGACCTCTTTTGGGGTTCTTGTTTATGGTCTTTAAGCTTTTATCTGTATTTTTATGAGGTAAGACTCTTAACTTTTTAATTGTAGCAGAAATGTTTTGATATTATAAATCTCTGGGTATATAAAGTTGAATAAAACAACAAATAAGGTGAAAAAGTGACAATGGTGAAATACCCAGCCAATTGAACTTGGGATTCTCTTATGTATGGATCTACTGGCTTTTGTTTAGATGAAGATTGCAGGACATGTATAAGTTGGTCTAAACAGGAAAGTGATATGCACAGTTGCCATTTTTGCTTATTCTTCTGTAGAAACGTCTTTACCTAGTTTTACTTAAAGCTTCCTAAAACTTTTGTTATTGGCTAAACTATATTTGGTGGATTGGATCTGGGATAGTATCCTCCCATACCTAAGGAATGTTAAATTGATAAAATAGTGTCAAGTCTTCTTTTATTCCCTATATCTTAATGGGAAATTGGCAGCATAATTAGATAATTTGAAAATCGAATAGAACTTTTGTCCTTGAATTAACACGGACAGATCCCAATGATGACTCTGAGTCAGGACATGAAATAGAGAAAGGATGGTCTAAAGTGCATGGAGTCACTGTATAATATCAATTTTTAGTGTTCTTATCACAGGCATTGTCTAATAATTATACATTGCCTAAGCAAATTTCATCAGCTTGGTATAACAAATAATAAAGCACATTATCATGATAAATGCATAAATTAAGTTAGAATCTCAAAAAGTATAAAAGTTCAGTAATTCTTCTAAGAAACTCAATCTACATTAGTAATTTCACCAAAATGAGGACAAGTAATAGGTCCTTTATTGAAGAATAATGGAATTGTCTTCAATAAAATATAGAGGTTTGATTGTAGAGTGAGATGATAGAGTTTCATTGTTGTGGCCGTAATAAAGACAGATGCATGGCATTATGTATTTAAAATAAACACTTTTTTACTCACTAAAGCAATACACATTATACATGATATACATAGCAGCAGACTGATAGATTGCTGGGAAGACAGAAAGAATGTCAGTTTGTGTTAACAGTGTTACTTCAAATGGCTCCTGCTAGCGTAAATGAAATAATAATCCTGGCTCTCAATCTACTGTGTTTAAGATAAAAGGATCTGTTTCTTCTTTTATGCACACTATCATCAATGGGTCAAACTGCTTGTAAACACGATTGCCCAACCCCATCTCTTTCAGTATAGCAATGGCAGAATTTAGCCAACTGGTTTGTTTAAGGCAGTGACTTTCCTGCCGTTTGCAGACCAAGTGAGCTGACATGTCCATTAGACCTATGGCTGTTACAGCTGTACAGTGATCCATAATTCTATTGATCAATTAAGAAAGAAAAGTGCTCCTGAAATTTAATTTGCTGAATCTTTGTTAGGTTTTTTTTTGCAGTATAATGAATCCTGAGTAGTGTAATTATCTTTAGAAAAGGCACTAAATAAAGCTACTGATTTAAAATATTGAACAAACTATAGATTTGTGGGCAAAATGTAGTTCGTGTAAGGAATTACTCTATCTCCTTTGGTGTCTTATGAAAATGCTGCTTGTCCTTTAAAAGTGTATATTATGATGTTCTTCAAATTTCTTATCCATTAAGAGAGTCTCATTACAAAATGTTAAATGGAAGCATCTTGCATTACGAAAAGTTAAAACAACTGTTTTATGAATGGAAATAAACGCGCATGCACATTCAGTCAACAATTACTGCCTGCAGTTGTTTAGAATACTAACCAGAAGTGGACTTGTTAAAATATTATTGATGTTATAAAGATTATAAAGATAAAAGGTTGGTGCTTCCTATCCAATCAGTCTTAAGAGATGGCTTTGCCATTTTAAGAAAATTTTACTTTTAAAATATAGTAGTTCTTGATAAGTATTTGAAGAGTGAGGTAAGTAGTTAAAGGGAAGAAAGGTTGTTCTGCAGTTACTGTATAGAATTCTGAATTAGTCTTCCTGGATTCCAGTTCTGGTTATGCAACCAATTTTTTACAGCATCTAGAGAAATTCTGAATTAATTTGATAACCATACCCATAAGTAATGCATGTAGATCTTTATTTGGAAAGAAATCAGATGTCTTAGGATGCATGTATGCAATACTGAATTTTTCAAAAGTACTTCAGTCACTAATTTCATCTTTGGATGCCCTAAATATCTCTAAAATGTAGTTCTGAGAAATCAAGTTCCATTAAATTTAAATGATATGCAGACTATATGTGCACTGGTAGTGCTTTCCTGGTATAGAAATATCAATATTGTAATGCAGATAAGTGCTTCAAGAGGAAAGTCAGTAGGAACCGTAAAGTGATGCATATTAAGTCAGTACCAGTCCATTAAATGACCCTCTGAGTGGAACAAGCTAAATTGGTCAAATTCCAGATATAGTGGTCAAGCAGCATTAATGCTAGGAACTCTGCTGAAGTAGCATGGCGGTCAGACATAGTAACTCTTAGTATCCTGCATTAACTTTATGAATAGAAACCCATGAAGAGGAGCTGTCCTTAGTTTCTAAATGACATGTGAAGTTAGAATTAAACTCTGAACCCACTTTTGGAAGGGTGCATTTTTTTCCTAGACATTTCCTTACAAATGCTGTCTTTTCAAAGTTATGAAAGAGTTTTCAGAAAATATCTGCTCTAGACCTAAGTATTGTGTCTTCTAGATGCCGCATAAAGAGTGGGGATGTTGTGGTCCAGATGCTTTTACAGCTCCAAGTCTAAGACATCCTCTTCAGATAAGGGTTCAAGATGTCTTAACTGAGAATTAAGTTGGAATGCAAGTCTCCCATTTTAGCTCATTTATGGAATCATAGAATGGTTTGGGTTGGAAGGTGCCATAAAGATCATCTATTTCCAAACTTGCCATTTCATCCTTTCTATCTTCCACTAGACCAGGTTACTTAAAGCCCAGTCCAACCTAGCCTTGAATACTTTCAGGGATGGGGCACCCATAGCTTCTCTAGGAAACCTGTTCCAGTGTCTCACCACTCTCACAGCAAAGAATTTCTACTCAATATCTAATCTAAATCTCCCCTTTTTAGTTTAAAGCCATTCCCCCTTGTCCAATCACCACATGCTCTTGTAAAAAGGTACTGAAAGACTGCTACAAGGTCTCCCCAGAGCCTTCTTGTCTCCAAGCTGAACAAGCCCATCTCTCTCTGGCTGCCTTCTTAGGAGGGGTGCTCCAGCCCTCTGGTCACCTTTGTGGCCCTCCTTTGGACTCACTTCAACAGGTCCACATCCCTATTGTGTTCGGGCCCTAGAGCTGGACACAGTACTGCAGGTGGAGCCTCATGAGAGCAGAGTAGAGGGGAAGAATCACCTCCCTCAGCTTGCTGGTCACACTCTTTCATGCAGCCCTGGATATGATTTGCTTTCTGACCTGCAAGTGCACATTGCCAGGTCATGTTGAACTTTTCATTAACTGATATCGTCTTCTCCTCAGGACTTGCTCTCGCAGACCTTTAGCTAGAAAGTGGACAGAATCCTACCAAGGCATGAAGGTGTGGTTTCCTTTTTTTCTCTTGCTGTTCCTCTTGGAGTTTTTGGTTAAAAGTCCTTGAGGAGTTGAAATTTGCAGTGCACAGTGTGTACAGATATCAGATTTGTGTTAGGAATATTGCTGTAATTTGATAGTGAAGAGTCTACACAGACAAAGTATAGATAATTAATTTTGGTGCTTGACTGTCTGTTTCAACTAGATATTATTCCACCAATTTACATGACAGTCTTAGAGGACAGAAAGTTTAGGGTTTTTTTAAGAAAAAAACTGAATATATAGAATTAAGAGGAAGGTCTTGGTGTCTTGCCAAGGTACAACTGCATGAAAACTTGCTTGTAGAGTTCTTTGAAGTCTTAGGAGAAAAGTGCTGTCAGACTGCAGGTCATTCTTATGAAACACTATTAGAAGTCTCTACAACTTCTTCCCTCAAATTTTCATTCTTGCATTGTCCATCACTATCACCTAATTTCATGTCTGGGTTCCATCCTCTGTTCTTTCTAATACAATTGCGTGTTGGTAAAACTGCTTTGCACACTGGAGCAACAGTTTTCATCCAGACAGCTACTGAGCACTAAACCTCCTCATATTTCAGAGTCTTTTCATACTTTTCGAGCTGCGGCAGCATTTAAAAATTTAGGTTTTCATGGGAATGCTATGCAGCCTCTTTGTAATTAACTTTGGCCTTCTGTCACATTTTAGTACATGTTCTACAAGTTTATGGGTATTCCTGGTTTTATCTGAATTGATGGCTTCTGAAACAGAAAAGAAAGACCGAATTCTCTGCTTCTAATAGTTGAGGGGATTTCATACCTCACTGTGGCTGAGACACTGGGATGGTAGTAACGTTGCGTTCTGATTACCTAAACACAACTTAAACTATTAACACAGCCTAATTTTTAAAACAATAGTCTTTATGTGTTCCTAAGTGAACTAAGTATGATCCCTTTTCTTTCCTGTTCTTTATAGTAAACCTCATTCAGTCCTGAAGCAGTGATGGGAAAAGTGCTTAATTTTCATTAGAAATATTTAAAATACTTTGCAAGCCTGCTTCTCTGTGGTGCAGTGCTGCATGCAGGTACTTACTCTAATCCCTATTGAGTGCTTAGAAGTCATCTTTATGTTAAAATACTCCTCTACCCAGCTGTTGCTCTGTCCACTGACATTATTATTCCTCCCTTAACCTTCCTTTTGCAAGCTTTACTGTTGGGGCTCATGTGTACAGTTTGCTTGGTATCCTGAGCTCAGCTTTGGACCACAAGCACAATCACCAAGGAGCTGCCTGGGAGGTCTGCTTGCACCTAATGCTGCAAAAACCCCTCCATCAGTCTTGAATTTGAGTATGGCCCATTCACTTTAGCTGGGCATTTCAGCCATGGAAGATTTGACTATACATTTCCTATAAATGATGGAGAACAGCACATGTTTTACACAATTTATTATATGGTTTCACCTTCCCCTTGTTTACTTGTCACTGAGTTGCAGGTAAGTAAGATGATAGCAATTACTGAAAGCCCTGTGGTTTGTGCAGAATTAGATTTTTCTATAATGAGCCGTCATTATGATTTGGGAGAAGCTTGTTTTGCTTGAATGGTTCATCAGAGGTTTGTTGTCTGTCAATTGTTTCTTGTTGTTGGTTTGGTTGGTTGTTTTTTGTTTTTTTCTCCTTTCTTATTTTTTATTCTCTGACTGTTTTGTTTGGTTTCCAAGAGAGGCATTTTTTTGTTTATCTAATACTGTAATTAAACTATTTTACAGTCTTATTCGAGCATATCACTGGTGGTATTAAATAATAGAAACAAATTGCCAGCTGCAGGACAAAAGTCAGAGACATGTTTTGAAGGGAGCTATGCAGCGTTACTGATGCAAATTTGTATTGATTAACTGCAAATACACAGCAGTGTTTTGACACTGGGAGGAAGAATTTTCTCCAGTGCAGTTGATACAGCTGTGGGATGAAGATACCCAGTGGAAAAAGGTATCTTGTGTTTGCAGCACCTGTGTTTCTGTTTCTTCAGTAGGGTGTCAGAATATAGCCCTGCAGATGTCAGGCAATATGCCTCACTCTCCTGGGAAGGAATGATCTTTATTCTTAGACTGAACTTTGTAAATCAATTGCCTTAGCATCCTATGGTCATAGAATGCACAACTGATGTAGCAGGGCAACACAAACCTACTGTAAATGACTACTGGAAAATGCCAACACCATAAATGCAAGCCTGTAACCCTAATTCTGTTCTTGCCCCTGATTTGTGTGGCCTCAGTCAAATCACTCAAGCCGAAGGATTGAAGCATTTACTGTTCTGCAGATGCATGCTACTGTTTTGTGGGTTGAGAACCTTGGTAGTTTCTGTACATGTTATTAATCTGAATTTGGTGACTAGCTTTCACTTGTATGCTAAGGAGCTAAATATATTTGAATTATCTGGTTATTGCTATAATTTTCTCTTCCAAGATGGCCAGTTCATGTCTCATGAACTTGCTATTGTGAGTAGACAAAGCACCTGGTAAGTGTGCCTGAAGATACATACATATTTAAAAAGAGTTTAATATTCCTCCGTGACTTATTTTTCTTGTTTTCTCACACACTGCACATTATGCTAACAACAAAATGTTTTTTGTAACACAGGTAGTGTATGGTTTAATGCATTTAGAGGCATGAGGACTGAAGTATGTGGTATGACTGATCTAAGCTGTTCATAGGATTATCTGTTACTTCACCTTGCCACATGCTTTTATATTTGTAACAGATCAGAATATTTCTAAAATAGAAAGGATTTCTTAAAATAACAGGCAGGACTCACTGGATTTTGCCCATTTTAATGGTACTCATTACTTGAATAATTCAATGTGCGTGCAGCTTCCAGTTAAGCAACTTGAATTCTAAAACTGGTTCATATATGCCCAATAACTCCCAGTAAGTCACTGAAGGTTTTACATTTTTAAAACATAACCTCCAACCAGTGAAGGAGAGTAAAAATAATAAAAAGCATAATTGATGCACACAGAAAAGGAAACAGGAGATGTAAGTTCTGTGTAAGTTCTGTATAAGGTCTGAAAGTTTATAGTTATAGATCAGAATGTAATTATATTTATCTCCATATTTTCCTTCAAGTTAAGCCAGCTAAATTGGATAGAAAGAGTGTAAAAAATGCAGTGTGTTGTGATTGCACTTTTGTCTGCATTCATTCTGAAAGAAACCTGCTCCAGTGAAAACCTGAGGCACAAATATTATCAATTATGATTTCTTTCTAATATGAAGAAATTAATATAACTTTAAAGCATATAATAGGAGTGCATAAGGCACATGGGAACCAAGGTCCTGCAGAGGTAGGCAGTGGCTGATGATCTCTGCAGTTTGCAGGGGCTGTGAGCACTCTCAGACTTCCTCTCTGGCACCTTGTCACTCCATCCTTGGGCAAACAGACCAATGCCATGTGGTACATTGGAGGGTGTCACAGATGAAGAGAGAGGTATCTGAAGGAGTCACAAAGAAACAGAGCTTTCTGCAGCAAGATGCATCTTGCTGTCAGCATGTGCAGGGCTATCGCATGCCTGGGCTTTCTTGAAGTGGCTTCACTGCTGCCTTTAGACTTTGTGCAAGTGCAATTTTAGGATAAGGGGTGACTGCTCAGGATTTCCAAGTGTCTGGCAATGTGGTAGGGGATACTACTGGGTTTTTGTAATGTGCGCATGCATGAGTTTTACAGCTGGAGTATGCTGGGTGTGATGTGCACCACGCTTGCCTTGCACACCCTAGGCAGCAAGTTACGCACTGAATGCAGCGTGTTAGGAATGTGACTGTAGACTCAGAGGTCTTTGCCATCCCTTTTGGTTCAGGAAATCCAGATAAGTGGGATTTCTTAGTCCTGCATGTATGTGTAACTGCCTGACCTGATCTGACTGAGCTTTGATTATGGATGGAATGAAACGTTTCGTCTGGATCACAGATTAAAGCAGACCATGAGTTTCTCAAACAGTGATTTTAAAGTAAAACTTAACATTGTATCATAATAAAACAATCTCCGCCTTAGAATGTAAATAGCTTAACAGTTGAGCTCTGTACCTAAATGGCATTTTCTGCAATATCAAGCCATTGCTACAAAAAAAGAAAGCAGGAAGAAAATAATAGTAAATCATACTGATGTGCTAAGCAGCACAGAGCATAAGAATGAAACAGCACATTATCATTTCTTACCACTTCTTTTAATCTCTCATGAAAACCATTTGTATGACCTTTAGCCATTTTTACTTGATGATCTATGGTGTAGTATTCTTGGGCAGAGAGTAAGTCAGTTAATCTTTCTGTCAGAGGGTTACTCCTGCAACTCACATGACAGCTAGAATTAGAAACTAGTGAAGCTACAGACGAGACATTATGTTCTGCAGCAAGGAGGTTTATTAATTTTACTCATGCTGGTGCTCCAGATTTGACCATCTGGCTCTGTAAATAACAAAATTAATTTACATGTTGACCAACTAGCAGCAGTTTCCATTATGCTAAACACCTGTTATCACTTAAAGTTAGTTTAGTGAATATGATGCATTAGCTGTATATTATTGGTGATAAGGATGCATATAAAAATATGTCATCCACTTACATAATACAGCTGTTGCTTAAACAATTGAATGAATTTGCTGAACAGCTTATACAAGGAACAATTGTATTTAGGAGTATCACCAGAGAGCATCCTTAATTATCTTAAACAATTCTGATTACTGCATTCAAAATACACGCTCCTGTTTGTCATGGTATAGAATGTGTGTGAAAATGATTATATGTTGTGTTCCAGTGTCTCTTCCTTTTAAATTCAGGCTTTTGTTCAATAATGTAGGTATTATCATATTCTTATTACTGACAGGTGAAAAAAGATCTAAGGAAAACTGATAGAATTTGCCAGCGAATGTCACCAGACAGTTTTTACTATAGTTTCTTGTTCGAAGAGTGAGCAAGCTTGTAGTGTTTCAGGAAATGGTTTGCAGTGATATTTTATTTCCTAAAGATCTGTGGATTTAAAATATTGTTACATAGTGTTCCACGAAGGAAAAAAATGCTTCAGACAACAAGAAAAAACTTTCAGATGACATAAAAGTTGATTTATGCTTTATTACCTGTTTTTAGCTTGAACTGAAGACTAGAAGCTTCCTGGGAAAGCAGGACTTACACTGGGCTGAAATTTCAGGAAGGTGGGACGTCTCTGACTAGCTTGCTCTTAGTCAGCTTCATGCCAACAATTATAATATTTTGTGCAGCACAATGGATTTCATCTCCTAATTTGTCCCAGACTGGGTAATCAGGAAGCCTCTTGTATGAGATCTAGACAGGAATCCAATATAAAAATTAGAGACAGAAAAATTATCACAGAATCACCAGGTTGGATGGGACCTCTAAGATCATCAAGTCCAACCCACGATCATCAAGTCCAACCCAATCAGTTTAGGAAAGAGTCATATGTGTGACTTCCAGCTACATTTTGTTAAGTTTTTTTAAGTTTTTTTAAATCTTTCTGTATCTTTTTCACTGGCGATTTGCTTTTATATTTACTTTGAACAACAACACAATTTTCCTTTCATTTCAGTGCTTTCAGACTCCAATGTATGTGAAAAGTTTGGTACGATCATTCAGGTTCAAGGTGGTGTTACTTTTGTTTAGGTGTCCTGTGTTTTGTAGTCCTGGTAGGATGTGCATAGGTTACATGCGTATAACAAAAGTATATAATGAAGTAGAAAATTTCTTCCCACAATTGTTGTACAGCTGTTGATTATAATATACTGTTTTATGAACATCCCTGAATGTTTTCTAGAAGGGTGTGCTAGTGGTGTTGACAAAGCTAAAAGGCAGTCACATTTCTCTTCAATATACCCTCAAATGATTTTGCAGGTTTAAAGATCTTAGCTCATAGTAAAACAAGCTAACACCATGTCCGTCAGTTGCTGTATATGAAAGATTCCTTTGAAGTTTACGGTTTCAGTCAGAAAAAAAAGCAGCTAAGGTTACCTCTTCAAATGCAATGGGGACTTCAGAAGTGATTGCTTAGTGAGGAGGCATTCCTCTTTAAGTGACTGTTGATGAGGATCCTCAGTCCATTTCAAATACAACAAGCAAGAACATGAGTAGAAAGCAGGAATAGCAAAACAAAGTCAAGCATGAACACAGAGAGGCAAATAAAACTTTTCAATTAGTCAGATACTTAATTGCTCACCTCCCTCTTGGATATGATAGAATGACAAGAGAACACAGAGGGTCCTGAATTTTAAATTTGCTCATGTGTGACACTTCCGTCTCTCTAGACAGTCACAAAATACTGTTAAAAACTTGCAATATTAACTAAACTTTAATGTTGATCCATTCAAATTGATAAACCTCTCAGGGTTTGAGATATTAAAATATAATAATGACTAGTGTATACTGGTAGCAGAAAAAGTTGTGTTGGAACAGGCATCTGGAAATTACCTAGTTCAGCCTTGATGCTGCTGACATGAACTTCTGTTGACATGACATGACCTCATGTAGAATAGTGAAAACATATTAGAGAGAAACTAAAATAGAATTCAAATGGAATTTCAGAAACAAGCACACACAATTTTTAAAACCAAACAAGTTGGAGAATTTATTTTACAGCAAGCTCAAATTATTTTTACAAATCAAAGCAAAAAGAAAAATAAATTTAAAATTTCCTATTGTAAATACAATAATTTTCTTTACAATTAACAGTTTCTTAATTGTAAGGCATTCTTCTGCTAAAAGGGCAAAACTATTCAGGAGCAAATCCTCCTTCTTTTGGGTGAAGGACCTGGCAATTGTCTTGCAAATATTGTCGAACGCTAGAAGTGTGGGAAGCACAATATAGACACAGCTATCATTTCCCACTCACTCTAATCAATAGGGAGGAAGAGGAGTTGCTGAAGTGTGATCCAGGCATTAGGGGACAATTTTCTTCTTATGAAGGTGCATCTCTCCATTGACTTTAGAATTAGGCATGGTGACGCTGCAGTAAAGGCCTCCAAATTTAGTAAATGGATCTAAAAGAAGTTGTACCCTGAAAATGCTTTTTCCTGTCTTGTAAGTTTTAACAGAGTTTGAGATGACCAGCTCAGATTAAAATGTTTACATCTGGTTGAAAGAAACCATCCCAGAAGTGATGTTGACAACCAGCTGAGGCATAAAAGCTAGCTATTACTTTACAGTAATGACAATATTCGATGAACATTGACTGCTGACATTGTACTGGCAACAAGCATTGTCCATAAACTCTAGAGGTGGTGGAGGTTGGTTGTAGGTGATGTTCAAAACGTTGTGTGGTACAGCTGTGATACGCATGTGTTTCCACAGACAAGAGTATAAACTGGGAGACTGGCTGGGGAGCAGCTCTGCAGGAAGGGATGTGGAGGGACTGGTTAACAGCAGCATCAGTGTGAATCAGCAATGTGCCCTAGTAGCCAAGGGGACTGGGTGCATCAAACACAGAATAATCAGCTGCTCAAAAGAGAATTTTATCCTGCTGTATTTAGCACTGGTGTGGCCTCCTACTGTTCTGTGTGCAGGTCTGGGTCCCATGGGTTCAGAATGATGTCAAGCTACTTGACTGCATCCAACAGAGGGCAACAAAGCTGGAGACGGGGCTGGAAGGCATGTCCTGTGAGGAGCGGCTGAGGGCACTGCGTTTGTCTGGTTCGGTGGAAAAGAGGCTGAGGGATGACCTCACTGCTCTCTACAGCTTCCTGAAGAGGGGAAGTGGAGAGGGGAGTGTTGATCTCCATGGTATCCAGTACCAAGATGTGTGGAGTTGCACTAGGAGGGGTTTAGACTGGACATTTCTTTACTGAGAGAATGGTCAAACACTGAAACAGGCTTCCTAGAGAGGTGGTCAATGCCCTAAGCCTGTCAGTGCTTAAGACGCATTAGGACAGTGCTCTTAATAACATGCTTTAACTTTTGGTCAGCCTTGAAGTGGTCAGGCAGTTGAAGTAGATGAATGTTGTAGGATCCTTCCAACTGAACTGTTAATTTAATTTAATTTCATCATTGAAAAGCTTATGCTTGATCCCCATGATATGGGGACTGATGAACATAAGACAGCTACCATCCGGATGTGGTGCTCTCACAGCGTCTTGCCTTTTTCCATGTATTTTTCCCAACTCTCCCTTGGTGGAGGGGTTCCTCCCAATTGCCCTTGTGGCAAAGGTGGCTGATGGTATCCTGGGCTACTTTAGACAGTGTTGCCAGCAGGTCGAGGGAGGTGATTCTTCCCCTCTACCCACGTCTGGTGAGGCCACATTTAGAATGCTGGGTCCAGGTTTGAGCCCAAGATTAGACATGAGATTCAGAGCAGCCCCTCAGAGAAGGACTTAGAGGTGGTGGTCGATGAGAAAATGAGCATGACCCGACTTCAGTGTGCTCGCAGCCCAGAAAGCCAACAGTATCCTGGGCTACATCAAAAGGAGCGTGACCAGCAGGTCAAAGGAGGTGATCCTGCCCCTCTACTCTGTTCTCGTCAGACCTCACCTCAAGTGTTGGTGCAGTTCTGGTGTCCTCAACATAAAAAGGTCATGGAGCTGTTGAAACAAGTCCAGAGGAGGGCCACGAGGATGATCGGGGGACTGGAGCATCTCCCATACGAAGACAGGCTGAGAGAGTTGGGGCTGTTTAGCCTGGAGAAGAGAAGGCTGCTTGGGGACCTCATAGCAGCCTTCCAGTATCTGAAGGGGGCCCCTAGGGATGCTGGGGAGGGACTCTTCATTATGGACTGTAGTGACAGGACAAGGGTAATGGGTTCAAATGTAAACAGAGTAAGTTTAGATTGGATCTAAGGAAGAAATTCTTTCCTGTTAGGGCGGTGAGGCACTGGAATGGGATGCCCAAGGAAGTTGTGAGTGCTCCATCCCTGGCAGTCTTCAAGGCCATGTTGGACAGAGCCTTGGGTGACATGGTTTAGTGTGAGGTGTCCCTGCTTATGGCAGGGGGATTGGAACTAGATGATCTTAAGGTCCTTTCCAACCCTAATTATTCTATGATTCTATGATTCTTTTTTAATGCAAAAGCCTGTGAGTGCAGAGAGAAGAATCTACATGATGTCTTGAAGAAGGAAGTTACAGGTGAATTAACTGTTCTTTTTCTACATGATTTTGCAATGAAGTTTATTATAAAAATGATGAAAAGTTGTACTGTGGTATACATTTGTCATAACTTTTCCTCAAGGGGAAGGTATCCATGTAGACAAATGAAAAAGAACAGACGTAGACAAGTTGCATCTTTGAACGCTAAAAATAAAGACAGTACTCCTGCAAATGCCAGTGACACTAGATGTCTTTTTTTTGGAGGCATTGGACGTTTAATTAGCCACACTGACTCTTGTAGCACACCAGAGGTAAGTGAAACTGTCATACATTTCTCCTGGCTCTGGACTAATTTGAGAGTAAGACATTTGCCCTTGGGGAGAGAGGCATTGAGTCTGAAGAGCGCTGAACAAATGTTTTTTAATTAATAATTTATTCAGCTCATGTTTTTCTTTGTCTATGTGTAACAGAACACCCCTGGGAAGATCACTGAGAGCAGAAGCTGAACTTGGGACCTTGAATCTGAAACCATGAATGTCTACTGCCAGAAGCCTCATCTTTGTCTAACAAAGCTGCTTCGGCATCATAACCCCCTAATGGGGTCCCTCCATTCTAGAGTATGTTGTTTCCCTGGATATCAGTCAATCACTGTTTAACTGTCTCTCTGACAGTCAGCCAAATTCAATCTTTTATTAAGTAATTCATTAAATTTATTAAATTACACAGAGCGCATTTAGGCGACCCAAATTAACATAACGCTAATACTATACCATGTTTAACAGAAGAAATACAAGATGCAGCTTTCTCTGCCAAGTTTCTGGTCCAGTTTCTTACTGGGGTTAGCGTGCTAAACTTGGAGCAGTGGTTTCCAGCTTCTGTCATTCTCAAGGCAGCTGGCATTCATGTCGTGGGAGACCAAACTCTACTGGAGTTAACTCAGAAGAATAGGACAATTTCAGTTAGTGATCAGTTTTGAGGAGAGGAATTTCCCCTTCTGTTCTGTGACCTGCCAATGCTTTGAGCTACCTTTCTCACATGTTGCTCAGATTTTTAAGGAATTCTTATTAACATACGTAGAAAGAAAGAGAAACTATGCTGAGCAAGGCCAAAGAGTAGCTCAGCCTCCTGCCCTTGCAGGGGAGGGCAGCAAATACCTAGGGAGAGGGCATGAGAACAGGGACAACCATCAAGCGATGTATCTCTTCCCAGCAGGAATTTGCAGGCTTGGCAGAGTTCCCAGCCCAGGCACTGCCCACAGGCTGTATCCGTTCAAACTGATCAAAGTTCAATGAAAAGTTAATTACAGCTTTTGGCTTCTTGTGCTGACATCAGCACAGCAGCAGAGATTTCTGGGAAGTTAGGTACGCTGTTATTGCGTACTTGTATAATTATAGTGTGTCAGTGCTGCTTGTTTGCCAGGAGCTGCATGAGCAAGGTCACGCCACAACAACAGAGCTAGCTGTGTACCTTGTCCGCAGATGGAGAGAGACTTTCTTGAGCATCTTAGCTGTAATAAATCATGGCCAGAATGATTTCAGAGGAATATTCTCTTGGAAGCCTTTACAAGCTTTATGTTTTGAGCATTTATGGAGGGACGGTAGAGCTCTTTCCAGCCTAGCCTGACATATTGAGCAATGTTATTTGTTTCTGCTGCCACACTGGATGAGCAGTAGCTGGGCTTCCAGTGGGACAGCCAGTATTTATGGACATCGTGGTTTCTGATAACAATCCCTCCAGTCACACTCATTTGTTTAAACTGTTCACAGAAGATAAACTCAGAATGGCCACAAATTCAGTTAGATTATTAATTCATATATTTCTATGCAGACTTTGTCTGCCTCCCTGACCAAACTAAGCACAACAGCCTCAGAGGCACAATGTACAGGAATGCAATAAGTGCTGTGGTCTTGCTACATATATAAAAAGACAGCCACCACCCTCTAGTATTGGTGCTATTGTCCTGGGTTTAGCAGTGGCAGTCATTTTTTTATTCTTCATAATAACTGGTGCAGCACCATGTTTTTGAGTTTCACCCTGGGAACAAACCTGATAACAGGAATGTTTTTAGTTACTGCTCAAATGTCTGAGTCTGAGCAAGGACTTCGTTAGCCTCATGCTCTGCCAGGGAGGAGGGGAGGCTGGGAGGAAGCAGAGACAGGACACCTGACCCAAACTAACCAAAGAGGTATTCCATACCACAGCACATCATGCCCAGGATGTAAACTGAGTTACCCAGAAGGGCTAGATCACTGCTCAGTCAGTCTGGGTATCAGTTGGTGGGTGGTGAGCAGTTGTATTCTCTTTCCTTGTTATTTCCGTTATCATTGGGGTGGGGTGTGTGTGTGTGGGGGGTGTGTGTGTGTGTGTGTGTGTGTGTTGGAAGAGGTATTCAGTTGGTGCTCACTTTGGGGTGGGGTGTCGTGAGTTATCTGACAGTGGTTGGTGAGGTGCTGTATTCTTTTCCCTTGTTATTTTCTTTATCATTATTATTATTGGTGGCAGCAGTAGTGATTTGTGTTATATCTTAGTTACTGGACTGCTCTTATCTCAACCTGTGGGAGTTGCATTCTTTTGATTCTCCTCCCCATCTCTCCAGGAGCAGGGGAGGGCAAGAAAGGGGGGTTGAGTGAGTGAACGAGATGTGTGGCTGGATTTAAACCACAACAGCTATGAGGCATCCTATTGTAAAACACTGGCCAGTAAAAGCTGCTGACGGTGCTCTGTACAGGTCAACCAGATAGGAGCTGCCAGTATTCTAAATTCAACACAGTAAAAGGAGCTTCTTTCTCCTCCTCCTCCCTGGTGTACCACAGCAGGAATACCTTTCACTCTTTGAATGAATTTTTTCTCTCCCCGAGATCTAAAGCCAGATTAATTGTTTTTGGACAGTAACAATTATACTAATCTGTCTGGATTTTTGTTTGGTGCAGGCTACTTGACAGTATGATCTTTATCAGCTAGTGCTTTTACAGGAAGGGTGGAATATTTCAAAGACAGTGAAGTAATTTAGGAACACAGATGCTAGTGGGTCTGTTCATTTTGTGCTTCCAAATAACACAGACTTAGTATCAGAAATGCACTTAGGCATGATTTTTGGTTTCCCCTGCTGAAGTCTCCTACGTGCCTGAGGTTTTGCTGCAGAGTGTTAACACTGTCAAAATAAAACCCTGGAGGTCTAAGAAATTCAGCACACAGGATACACAAAATACTTTTCACGTCTTTGGAGACACCTGACCTATTGCAACCTGTGTAACGGGGGTGGTATCACCCAAAAGAGGTGCAAACAGAAATGTATAGAGACCTCCTCCCTCTCCACACTCTGTGTCAGGGAAATCAGAGACCCAAGTTTGAAACTCTCCCTGTTTAGTTTACAGTAGGGACTGGGAGCACAACGTTCTTTCTCAGACAGGTCTTTTTAATACTTTTCTGGGCAGGCTTGAGCCCATGAAGTTCTCACCTAGAGCTTTTTTTCCCAAAACCAGGAAGGTGTTGAGGACCAGGCCTCTATTCTGCCTTGCTAGGGAACTGCTGTTGTTATGGATCCTACCCTGCTCCTATGAACTTTCCCTGTGCTCTGAAGATGTCAAAGCCAATAATTCTGTGCATTTGCTCAGATGTCACCTTTTGTGCATGTAAGGTTCAGCAATGTCAGTCGTTATAGCTTTATTCACAGCAAGTTGGCAACATAGAAAACCCACCTCTGGAGCTGGGATCCCCTTCTTGACTTGACCTGAGTGATTTTTCCTCAAGAATATAGTGAAATAAGCCATAAAGTACTTCAGAAATTCTGGGAGTCCCCGAGGCAGAGCAATAGCTCTAGAAAATGCATTTAACTGAGGATGTACAAAATGGCTTAGATGGCTTAATAGAAAATGTCCTGAGCTTCAGTTTTGTAAATGTGCTAGTGCAGAGATGTGGTAATAAATATTAATTTTATTTTGACATTTGAAAGAGACATTTCAATGCTGCGTATGTGCAGTGCAGAATGATTAAAAATTCTTGTGGTGTATGAAATTTATGTTTTAGCTAGCATGATTACAGCCTAAAAATGTGCAAGGCTATAATCTTTTAAAAAATTGTTTTTGCAGTAGAGAAATTAAAATTCAGCGAAGCACTTCATATATTTTTAAACAATCATGTTAATTTGGAAGTGACTTGAATAACATTCGTTCTATTTTAAATGTAAGTCAAAATGATCCATGTTCAGAGTCCTTGTTTCCAATAAAAATAACCATGTCCGCAAAGGTCTCAGCAAAAAAAGTTGCTTTCTTATACCATGAACCATCACTGAGGTGACACTAGCTGGCTTGGTTTAGAACACACATGTCAGAAAGATTAAATGTATTTCCACACCAGATCAGCCCTTCATTTCAGAATACAGGATAGTTTTCCATCCACCTTTGCCTCCTTCCATAACCCTGTTCTCAGTCTGAGTGCCTGCCCTGGAATTTCCCTGGTGTGGCAGTGAACAATTTGCTGCAGGCTGGGATTAGAAACACAGCAGCTGAAAGCCTGTGTGGGCGCAGTTCTGCTGCATTTACTTTACCGATAAGGATCTTACATCAGGGTTGTACTTCTGAGGGTCAAATTAGAATTGGTGTGTAATGAGAATGAAGTTGGTGTGATTCTGAATAGAAGAAAAATACAAAAATTAAATTGGTAATCAAATGTTTAGAAATTCATAGCATAGCTCCATATTGATTGGTCTGAGTCAGTCTGTGTCCTCATATTCAGCGATCACTCCTCTTTTCAGTACTGGATTTCTATCCATTGAAGGTTAAAAGGTGTTTATAACTCTTCTGGATAATGTTGTACCCACATGTTATGTGGACTACAATGAGAGACGCCAGTCTTGAACCTATGTTGTTTTGTCTTCTGGTAGGACTACCGTGGTTCCTTCTCCATTACTCAGCATTGACTTTTATCCTTACTGTATTCTGGGCTTTCCAAGGCCTTTACAAAGTCAGTGTGTATACATTGTTATTTCAGTGGCAATCACAGGTATTACATATTTCTAACACCCGTGGACCTATACAATCCACATATCCTGATCTGTCATGAAACATTAGGTGGGGCAGGCTGCTGTCCTGTGTCTTGATTTATTGAGTGAACTCCCTAGATGGGCCTCAGGGAGCTGACTCACTACAGCATTACCCAGGACACTCAGCTGAGCCTTTGCCGTTGCTGGCCTGGCACTGTGAAGTGTTTGAGACTGTGCCCTGAGAAGGGGCACTGCCATGCCTGTGTGAGGTCCAGTGACTCAGATCCCTGCTTGTTTCCTCAAATCTATTCCAGCTTCTCCCTGATGGTGTAGATGGAACACCTCTCTCTATCCCAGCAGAACAGAATGGACACAAAGCTTCAGTTACTTGATGGCAATGGTGAAACTAATTGCAAAAGATAGGGTTTTCACTGAAGAACTTGAAGAACAGTTGATGCTGCTGTGTGCTGACTGAAGGAGCTTTGCTGGAGAAATGTCTGTAGAACAGGCCTTTCTGTAAAGCATATTTTGACAAACTTTATGACTTGTCCATTAAAAATAACTAAAATAAGAGAAAATCAAAGATGCAAGATAGAAACAATATCTGAAGAGTTATTCATTGTATAATGTGAGTGAAAGCACTCTCTTTTGATACCTTAAAGGTCCTTGGTGTTCCAGAATGTCCTTACAGAAAGGAGGTGAATTCCAGGTGATGCTTTCAGGCCATCTTTGTGATATGCTTTTAACAGGAAAATTCTCCCCTTTTCTTCCATCTGACCTTAAGGGAAAACATGCATTAAGGAAGAAGCATTCTGAGAATGTGAGCATACCTTGCATTGCAAGACAAGGCTCCTTCTTCACTTGAATTTAAACTCCAGTCATGACTGTTAACTCCTGAAATAATGCTTTAAAGAGAGTTACCAATTTCTATTAAAACTGAATTCATCTGTGGAATTCATCTGTGTTACTCTCTTGGCTTAAATAAAGCAGTTTGTGACCATACATTTTTGTGCATTGTAGACATACCTAAAATCATAAATTCCTGTGGAATTTGGAGGACACCTGTAAATGACCGTTTTCCATTCCTTCTATATGAATAAAACTGTAATGTCTAATGGAACCCACCCCTATTTAACTGAGAAAATATCACTTATTTGCCAAAACCAGAACATGAGTGTACAGGGAACTTGCAAGGTGCTGCTGGGTAGCATAGTGACAAGCAGTAGCAATGTCAAGACAATGCTCTTGTTGAAGAAACAACAGAAGCACCTAAGAAAATGTAGATCAGTCACACTGTTCAAATCCAGGAGCAGCTTTAGATGCCAACTACTGATCTGACTATATTGTACTGTGACTTGTCAGTCACAGGACAGGACAGGACAGGACAGGGAGAACTGCAGCAAAGTGAGCATAAAACTTAATTTCTGCAAAATGTATGACATTCAGCATTCAGTTTTGATCTGTAAAAAATACCTATAAAAATGAAAAAGCTGGCAGATGAGTTTAATTCTGTAAAAAATATTGGAATAAAATTGTAACTAATTGTGCTGTCATGCACCAGAACTTTTGCATTTTAGTTTGCATGTTGGTTCTGAAGTGCCACATTTTGCTCCATAGTCATTACTGGTCTTGGCAGTGTGCTCATGTAAACCTCTTTGCATGTAAACTTGTCAATCTAATTAAAATTTTTTAGGAAATAATAGAGATGAGAGATGGGGGTCAACTTTTCAATTTAAAGCTGTATTTCAAGAGCTTCTGCTCCTCTTTTCTGTTAAGAGATATCAAGTGAATGTTGCTGAGCACTGTAACTTTTCCTCCTTAAAATCACTTTAGATCATCCATAGTATAAGCTGTGTTAAATACATAGCACAGGAACCCTTACCCATATACTGAAATGTGTACAATACTATGTACAGATAAAGTATGGCAAAAAGAAAGCAGTATGACAGGACCAAATGGCAGCTCTGTCTTCTGAAGTCAGAATTATTTTGTTGTGACAGAACTCTGATTCAAAATGTCTTCTTTCTGAACTGATCTAGAAATTCAGCTCCTGACCTCTCTCTGAGTGCCTTGATTTGTCCCATTTTGGATTATGGGAATCCATAACAGGGTTACCCCTGGAGGAAGTGGCCAGGAAAACCTTTCTGCACCAGCAGAAAGAGGAGAGAGGCGGAAAATCTGAAGTAAATGGGAATACATCAGTTCTAATCTCATTTAATCATTGACCATTCTGCTAAAAATTTTAAGAAGATTATCTTCTATGCTGATATTTGTGATGTGAACAAATCTCTCATATTTGGAAAATAAATTTAAAGTAATTGGATTTGAAAACTGGACTTATGTTCAATATATTGAATGTTCTCTGTGTTGTTAGAGGAGTCACAACAGTACTTTCAGGCCTCTAATGGCTTGAACCTGAGTTTATGTTCTTGAAATGAAAAGCTCTGCATACCATTACTTATTCCCCAAGCCATACCATGTTGCTAATATAACATTTCTGGTTATTTTGGCTTTTGAAAGAAAATTTAGCAAAAGGAAACTGTATTTCTGCAACTCTGGGTGGAAGCTAACACTGACAGAAGATGATGTCATTGATGTAGCCTTTCTATAACTATATATAGGTTCCTCTAGATATTTATGTATATATCCTTGCATATATCTATATAAATGCAGTTTGGATCAGCTTATCTCAGTCTCTAGTCTGGAGTCCTCCAACAGTCTGCATCAGACTTGCTGCCTGATTTTTTCTGGATACATGTTCTGTTTCCAGCTGTTACAATGCTTTAGAAAGTTAAAAGAACTTGACCTTACTATGAGTAAAAAGATGCTGTGGTTAGGGAAATGTTATTAGGCGGTCAGCAACAGGAGTGAAGATGATTTCTGTACTGTCAGTGGAAACATGGTAAAATCCTTTAAAATCTTGTTCACAGTACAAACAAATATGGGAACTTGTGAATATTATGGAAATATAGCATGATGAATGGAAGCAGTCACTGTAAAACAACTATCTGAAAAAGAACCTGACTGCAGTTGTAAAGAAAAACATGAGTCCTGCTCACATCTATTTTCCATTTATTTTATCCCAGCAGATTACTACTTTTTTCACTACTAAGCTGAGACCTGGTCTCTGAAAGTATTCACTGAAAAAAAGAATAACTGAAAGAAAAATTCCATTTTCCTAAATATGATACACTTATTAATGTAAAGCATTCCATACTGGGTAAGGATGTGTAAGGGCCACTCTCCACGCCATGGAATACTCTGTCATTTTGAAGATTAAGGTCACTAAATAGAAAGCAGGTTAGTTATGACAGAAAGACTTTCTGCAAAGGTTCATGGCTCACAGGAGGGAACTACCAATTGCCTGAAAGGCCTGAAGGCGCACTGAAAGTCAGAGAGGTCCTTCCCAGTAGCATACTTAACAAAGAGCTATCCTTCCTTCTTTGTGACATGGTGACTTCTTTAATCCACCATATCTGCTCTTTGATGCAAAGGAGAATAGTGAACGCTTTTCCAACTGCTATTCAGGAGAAACTGCATGTGTCTGGAGAAAGTCAGATGCCTGAGGTTTTGAAGGCATAAAGCCCAGAGGTAAAATTGTCTCCCAGAAGTTCTCAAGATGTTCCCAAATATGTCCACATAATAATAGTATAATAGCAGAGAGGTAATTTTATTTCTGTTATGGATAATTCTTCTTTGGTTGTGAGCAGAAAAACATATTCATGTTATTTATTGACAGTGAAATAACACTTTCTATCCACTTATTCCCTTAAAACATCACAAACCCTTATGATTTATTAAAATAATTGTTTCCCTGTATTCCTATATAACACCATCACCTGCATTTCATTTGTGTTTTCAAAACAAATGCAAGCATATTGCTAATTCCCCAACTTTGTCTTGCCAGTTTGGTCTCTGCTCCTCCCCATTTTTCCCTTGTGTTTTGAAGCAAGTACATTTTAGAGACAAAATGATGCTTTCAGTGTATTGGGCTGATTCTGAAGTAGGGTCAGGATTAGTTGTCAAGAATCAAGTGGTTTGGTTAGAAACTGCATTTTTTAGCATTTCTTGTGAGGATATGGAGGAACACTGTTTGAAGAAAGTTATTTTCATGATCGTTTGGAGGATCGATTTTAAAAGGTTCAGTTCGGCACATTCAGGTGATAGCTCTTCCAGCAGAGGGCAAGAAAGTATAACAGATGAAACCGGTGCTATTTTCCTGCGCAGCCACAGCGGAAATGTTATGCAGTATAGCCTGAGGAGGGAATGTGAAAGCTAATAACCATCCCCTTTTCAGGTCATAATGGCTTTTAAACAGCCTTTTATTCTTCAAAGATAGCCACAGAAAGACAAGGTAGAAAAGAAGCAGAGGAGACCACCAGAGCTGCCAATTGGTGTATGTTGCTTCATCAGCACAAGCTCCTTCTGCTGAGATCTGATTTCTGGGGCATGTGAGGGAAAGCTGCACATGGTATCTTTTCAAATCAGTGCCTGCATTGACATACAGATCCTCGCTCGATGTTTAGACTAGCTGTAGGATGAGAAGGCACACAGCTGCCTGTCTGATGCATGCCTCCTATCCTTCGCAGTCACTTTGGCTTTGAGTTCAAGTCTGTGAAGCAGGCTAAATGTCTCTCCAAGGGGCAAACAAAACTCGTGTTGGCCTCAAATGTTAGAAGCTTGAGCTGATGCTCAGGAATAAACATCTGGGATTTTGCATCCAACATGAATAAGGTTTACTTATTGCCATATACATTTTATTGTTCTGAGCATGTGTGTGTTAAAGAGACACACATGGAAACATCCACATATTTTAACTGTTCCAATGAATGAGTTTGCAGCATATTAAATTTAAGACTGCAGACTTCATTTGTTCCGCAGCAGTGTGTATTTATGAAGGTATTTCTTCACTTTCTTCATACTCTTGCAATGAGGTAAAAAATGATATATAGCGTATCTCTCAACCAGAAAAACCTCAGTTTCTCATGAAACCCTTCTGTTAAGGTCCAGGCTTTGCTTGTGATACTGTTGTCTGCTGATAGTGGCTTCTTTGGAATCAAAAGCATCTAATTTGGACAAAAAACGCATCTATTTGTTCTCCCCCTTTGGGTTTTCCTAATTTCATTGTAGTAAATTATATAGCTTATAAGCAGGTAATCTCATACCCTTATTTTGCTGTCACCAATGGGGCAAATGATTTTATTTCATATGACAATGGAAACAGAATCCTAACGAATAAAATGAGCCTTGGTTATCACAGTTGATCAGTACCCTGTGCAGCTTCTTAAAAAACTGGACCAAGAAGTGTTTCTCTAGGGGGAAGCCATACATAATTTTGTGTGGTTGTTGGCTATGACTATACTACATTCAAAAGTTTCTAAAACCAGATTCTGTTCATATAGGCAGAAATATATATTTCACAACAAGGCTGACATAACAGTACATGCAGTTTTGTAGCTCTACTCAACATAAAAGACTATGTAATTGTGACCACTGAATGGTTGTTTTTCTTTTCTTCAATATGAAACAGTCATATTTCAAATTAAAAATGTCAATATCTTTACTATGAGTTTTATTTTCTTTTGGTTCATGTGCTGTCTCAAGTACTTTTGATTTGTTTATCCTAGTAAGATAAAATAATTAATTTATGGCTAAAAGCTTGTTAAATTTTTAGTATGAATAAAGGCCCCAGTATTTTGAAAAGTGGCTATGCACAAAAAAGTATCCTATAAAATATTATCCTTACACTGTGTAATGTTTGGGTCCAATGCTGTTTTTTCCAAGTTATTGTAGCTTAGATGATATAAACCCATATTTTTAAATGTCATAATACACGACCAACCTCTTATAAGAGACATTTTTCATACAGAAATCCATTGAGCTGCAGAGGAGTTTTTCTGATGTACAATAAATCAGATATTTCACATTTTCCTAATATAAAGGACACAATTCTTAATTTGGAACCATGCAGGTCTGTCAGTAGTGGCCTCAGTGACCTGTAGTGAGCAGAAAAGTCAACTCACTTTGCTGTCAGTCACTGGTGAACCACCAGAAGTGGAAACTGCTCTCTCTAACCTCAGCCACCAGTCTTTTTAGAAGGTTGAAGAGGGTGGCTCGTAGGAAGAGGAGCATCCTGGAAACTGCAATGAGCATTTGAGAAGCTGAAAATAAATGTACAAACTGTGGGCAGCTGTTTGATAGCTGAGGATCCTCAGCAGCACCTCCCACTACCAGCTGAGGCATTTGTATTTTATGTGATGAAATTAGGATGAGATGGATTGTGCCTGAGAATGACTGTTCTCTCCAGTAACTATAGGCAGCCTTTGTTACCTTCACACTTGCAGTCCTTTTTCAGACCTCTGCGATGAATCAAATGAATCCCACTCTAGGAGACTCTTAATAGACTGACTCTCTCAGACCATGTGCTGTAAAATCCTTTATATTGGATTTACAGCAGTAGTCTTAAAAAACCTATTTTGTTCCATCCATTTTTCTGCCAGAACTCTCTTGTACACCATTTTTACCTCTTAGCTAGAATTTAATTTCCAGAAGTACCTTTTAATTAGAGGTTTATGAAAACTCATGTGAAATCCAGTTCTAGCAGCACTTACAATGAAAAAATTGTAAAATGTACACACCTGAACAATCACAGCAAAAGCAAAGGAGTTTCTTAAACTCTTTTAGGATTCTGTTAAGGAAAAAGACAAGGACTTTTCTCCTATCTTCTCTTGCAGTACTGTCCTCCTTCCTCCTATAAATATCTTTCTTTTTTTTTTTTTTTTTTTT